>NW_010729203.1:236492-263507 GCF_000365185.1 Nelumbo nucifera
ATAATTCAGGGACTTCATTGATGCATCTTTAGCTTGGAATGAAACTTTGACTTGACAGAAGAACTTAGTTTTTTATCAGGACTGCAAGAACTTCTTTTGACATATTATTCTTCCCCTTCAGTTTCTAGTTCACCAATTTTCCCTTTGAATGTGAGAGCAGAGTTTATTCTTAATTTTGATGGAAGTGTCATACGGATTGGTGGCGTTTTTGTCTCAAGGCAAGGTAGTGTGATTGATATGGGTTTGTAGTGGGTCCATAGGGGAGACTACTTCAACCAGGCTGAGATTTTGGCAGTGTTAACAGCGCTAAGAATTGCTAGAGATCGGAACTTCTCTCGTTTATTAGTAGTGGGTGATTCAGTCAACACCATAAATTGGTTAGAAACGAATCAAGGAGGCCMATGGAAATTGAATCACCTATTGGCTGAAGCAAGGTACCTTTCTTCTTCTGTGACTGTCTTTCAGATGGGTTCCARGAGATCAAAATCCGTTAACTGATAGTTTGGCAAAAACATGGAGTAAAAAGCTTGGATTTGTACTTTTTGGGCCCTTGCGCTTATTATCTCTCTTCGTACAACACTTTGTTATCTTCTCTCTCTCTCCAAAAGAAAATAATTCGACTGTGAAAAGTAGGGATGAACCTCAGAGACAAGAAATTGAAAACCAAGAAATGTATAATAATATTGATGATGATGATGATGATTAAGTGACCTCTTCGAATGAYCCTGTGATGAATCAATTTTGGCAAATGCACAATCACCAAATATCCGGCACAATATCAAACATAAAAGAAAAGAAAAAGAAAAGTGAAGAGTAGTAGAACAAAAGATCTCTGTAAAACAACATCGAATCAAAGGGATCCACATCATAAACAGAAAAGAGTATGCATCAGTAAATGAATAAGAGAGAAACACATCAGAAATGAGTTAGATATGCATGAGAGGTTACGGAGAATGAGATTATGACAACGCACTACACAAACAGAAAAAAMTAAACTGAGAAAATTTCAGTGTAATTGCAGAAAAAAAAAAAGGAAAACGTAAGGAGGAATAGTTAAAGATAAACCAGAAGAAGAAAACATGAAAACTAGTCAACTACATCAACACGAATTTAAATTCCAGAAATGACAAAATGACCCAGAAAATGAAAACGGTAGCAGAAGGTCAGAAAAYCAGAGCTTACAACGTCCCCAGTTGAAATCCCCATCTGGGTCAGAGAAGAAGCGAGCTTCAAACACCTTTCCAGCGTTTCTCTCCATGTGTACTTCACATTTCCATAAACGACAGAGACCTTATSTCTGTAAACTTTAGCGGATCGCAACAAGAAGCTAATGGGAGACAGAGGAACATAATTCGCAGGGCACCGAAGGAGACCCTCCATTGATTTCAAGCTCGAWTGTCGATTTTTCAGATATTACTACTTGGTACTTACTACTGACAGCAGTGATGAGTTCGATTCGAACAGGAGAGAACGTTGGTAATAAATAGAAACACATAGATGAGAAGCTTACGAAATGCATGACACATCCATACTTGGATCTGTGGATTAAGTGTAGATAGGCACACAGTGAGCACTGAGCATAATACAAAACGACGTGAAGAGTGACGAATGACGATAAATTCGGATTCTAGAAAACGGGTYCAGTCCGCCGGAGCTTAGGCTATACGTTTTGTTCTTAAGAAAATGAGAAAATAAGGGAAAAAAGATTTTTTTTTTAATTAAAATTGAAATGAATTTGCTTCCTTTCACTCTCCATAAGGGAAAGAAATTGTTTCTTTAATTTTCAATTTCACTGTCAATCAAATTAAAGAAAGTTACTTCCAAATAACAGAGATGGCTGTTCATGTCCCTATTACGAAAGGTGCAGTCCTATGTGTTTTATTACTGACGTGGAACACTATCATCCATTCGTGGAATACTATCATCTTTTTGGGACTGATTTTTAAGAAAAGACGCCCACTGTTTGGTAAGGTGATTTTTATCACCGTTTTTCATGTATGTACTAATAGATAAATACCACATAGGATATACATCAGCCAACGATTGAGGGAAACGAGTCACCATGGTCCCGATTTTTGAGACTTGCCCGATTTTTTAATAATTAACTGAACCAAACGATGAGATAGATGGACATTTGTTGAAACGCCTATATAGATCCAACATGACATCATTTTTCTGAAAAACGGCCACGGTTTCAAACATCCCCTAAGAAAAATCTGTGATCGTTGGTTTAAGAGGATAAGTGGAACAAAATTATGATGTACCTAGCACTATTTTGTTAGTTGGTTTAATGGTTTGTCCCATCTAACCTCTACGCTTATTAATATGGAACTTTACACTTCACGATTTCACGTTACTTTTAAATGTTGAGGATAGGTGGAACTTCTATTATTTGTTACTAGCACATTTAGATCCCTTAACATGCTTTGAAGCAAATAATACATCATTGGAAGGTAGGGGTGTCAATAGACCGATTTTGGTTTGGGTCCAATCCGATCCAAACCTTGTTAAATTGGATTTGGGCGGTTTATTATAATTATTAGATTGGATCAATCCAAAATAAATTGGTTCATATTATTATTGGTCTGAATTGGACATAAACCAAATTTTCAATAATCCGTTAATGAGGCCAAATCCTTGTCCAATTTGAAATTGATCAAAACTGAAGCCGGCATAAAATCACTTTTATGAAAGTACTTTTACAAAAGCATTTTTTAAAAGATTTTATGAAAAATACTTTTACGAAAGCACTTTTGGGAAAGCAGTTTTATGAAAGCATTTTTATAAAAGCACTTTAATAAAAGTACTTTTACGAAAGCACTTTTATGGAAGTATTTTTATAAAAGTACTTTTATGAAAGTACTTTTACAAAAGCACTTGTATCAAAATACTTTTATAAAAGTACTTTTACGAAAACACTTTTATAAAAACACTCCTATGAAAGTACTGTAAAAGTACTTTTACAAAAGCACTTGTATGAAAGTACTTTTATAAACACTTTTACAAAAGCACTTCTATAAAAGTACTTTTATGAAAACACTTTTATGAAATACTTTCATAAAAGTGTTTTTATAAAAGAACATTTATGAAAGTACTTTTATGAAAACATTTTTACAAAAGTGTTTTTTCAATGCCAAAAGGATATATTTTTTGTAATTTTCAGATTTTTTTCATTTTAATATATTTTTATAATTTTTTATATTGTTTTGTTTTTTATATAATGGATTTGATTGAATTTGGTCTGAATTGGGTCCCGCCCATTTGACCAAATCCAGTCCCATTGACACCTCTACTTCCTAATCCAACTTCCTCACTGAAATAAAAGATTCAATTTAAATGTTACGTGTTCCATTTTATACAAACTCCCAGTACAAAACCCTTAGTGGTAACCCCATGGGCTATATTTAGTATGGTACCATTTATTAAAACTGGGACCAAATCCAGTCCCTTCCTTGGTACGGGGCTGCTTGAATAAGAATCATTTGTTAGCTGTACATTTGTATTTATCTTCTTCAATTTAAAAAGCTTGAAATAGTTCAGCCCATAGTTAGTAGGGGTCGTTCCAAGTGTAATATTAAATTCATGCTGCCAATCTGTCATTAGGTCATAGGTGCCTATTCAGAGTGTGTGCACAGAATGTTGCGACTTTACATCACCCCAAAAAACTTAATGTACATGTAAGGGAGATATCCCCAGAATACAAATACAAATATATACAAAATAATATAAAATATAAGATTTTGCGCTTTATATATTTGTATTAGCACTCCTTTCAAATGGAGCCCAATGTGCAACTGGATTGTATTTACACAAAATTTGTGATTGCAATCAAAGTAACAACAGTGGCCAAAGATTAATATATAAAAACTGCTTTTTATTTGAAAATTTAAATAGGATTCGGTCCTGTGCGAACATGTGAGCACAATCCATTGCAGTCTTAAATATCTCCTTGTGAAAAATATACAAATATGGAGATATTTGGTATAAGTGTCAACATGGTCTTGTGAGCACTGAAATTGATCTCTTTTATTTATTTATTTATTTTTTTGCAGTTGAAAACTCAATATTCATAATCATAGGGACATTTTAATGCAGTACTTCGGATCAGGTAAGCACAACGTTGTAAGCACGTTTATGAGCACTTGAAATTTTTTTTGACAGCTGTCCCTTAAAATACCCACATCCCACCCTTGAAAAAGATTAAAACATACTTTTAGCAATTGTCAAAATACTTATCAAGTGTTCATTTAACGTGCTTACTTATGTTGTGACTACTCGATCAAGTATTTCAATAGTTGGTTTTATTTGAATTTCAAATATAAATATAATTATTAGACAAATAGTAAAACTCAAATAAAATCTTCTTAAATAAAACTCAAATAAAATAATATTACTATAAAAAAACAAAAAAAAAAGTAAAAACCAAAATGATACATATGTGTGATTGCCCCATAACAAGGTCACATACTAGATAAAATACAGTAAGTTTCTTAAATCAAATAAAATCCATCAAAACAACAAATGAAAAACCTAACCTAAATTTTTAATATAAAGGATTTAAAAAAAAAAATTGAAAGTTTAAAATAGTTGTCGCGTACCGAGTACGGCAGTCATGCCTAGTATATATATTAAAGGAAGGTCTTCAGGCTACAACCCCCCACCACTTAGACACGTGGTATTTTCTGAGAAGTTGTTAAATCTCATAACCCACTACCACCATTCAGACAAGTGGCATTCTCATTTTCTGGAAAGATAGACACAGGACAATTTCTGAGAAATTCTATTAAAGTCCACAACCCACTATCATGCTACATCCCCCCACCATTCAGACATGTGGCATTTTCATTTCTCTAGAAAGCTACATGACATTTTCTAAGAAGTTGTTGCTAGCTCTCATCCCATTACCACCATTCAAACACGTGGCATCTTATTAATTCAAGAAATATGATTAAAAAAGTGGGTAGTTTCACTCCTAAACATTCTAAATAGACAATTATTTATTAGCTTAACACATGTTTATCCATAGTCTGTTAAATACAATGGTGGGACCCATTAAAAGATTATCATAAACCCAATTTTGTTTTTAAATGTTTTTTTAAAAGAAAACACTTTGTTAATTACAAACTTGATTTAACTTTTAGGAAGCAACCTAATTTAACTTTTAAAAATAAATAACTCAAAATAGATTTATTAGATAAATAGTAAATACCAAATAAAGTGGGTTATTGTT
Source organism: Nelumbo nucifera (assembly GCF_000365185.1). Next base: position 241,723 of record NW_010729203.1, read on the forward strand.
TACCAATAAGATATCATTTAATATCTTATATCAAATTAAAAAATCATAAATTAATAATGGGTTTCAAATAAAATAGGTCAGAATAGATTATCAATTACAAAGATGCAAGACCCATATTAGTTTTTTTAATTTAATTTTTGATAATTAAATAATAAACTTCAAACTAAATTATACACACATTTAGTTACCCCATACTTAGTACAGGATTAATTCTCTAGTTTTAATAATGAAAAGGAGATAAATCCGGAAAATAAGGAAGTTCGTGTTTCATTAGGGTGCCACTATATTGTCGTGTCAAAAGACAGCGAGGTCTTGCCAAGAAGGGAACTTTGGCTCCATTATGATTGGTACAATCATTTTCATGGCCCAAACATTCAATGATTCAAAACCATTCAACAAAACAAAGGAGCTATGGCATTATGGCCCTTATCTATTGATTAAGGACAAAATTAACTCTGATTGCTTTAGGGTAATTTCCTTAATTTTATTCTCTTCTTTTTTTTTCTTTTGTTGCACAGGACGAGCATCTCCCGAAGTTTGTGGGGTACAGATGTGAATTCGCATAGGAAACCAGATTCAGTTAGTTCAAAGCTTGTTCAAACAGCCATTATAGCCTTGCATAGGAATATCTTCCCATCAAATAAAGCATAGAGGTATGGAGATGTTTCCCGATGCAAGTTTGTTCGAACAGGCCAAGCACTGACTGAAGCCGATCAATTCACACAAGGCCAAAGGATAAAGTCATAAAGTAATGAGCCTAGACTTTAATTAATGAAAGTTTGTCTAAAACTCACCATGACCTTTTAGCATCTATTAAATTCACCGTAACTTTTTAAAACTTCTACGAAACCATATCAATGACTTTTTGTTTACAAAACTCACCATCTATCACAGTGTTGTTAATGTTTATTAATAAAAGTTGTCCACATCAGCATAAATGTAATTATTATGACCAAACTGCCCAAGCACAAATGTCTAAGAATATGAGACCGAAATGGCATCCTCCACTGCCTCTTAGCCCCATAATCCTCCACTCACGCAAAAGAACTCGTCGAAGAGCTACCACTAGACAATTCAAAAGGAAAATCGATCAGCATTAAGGAATCAAATTCCTGCCTTAATCAGTATGGAAAACTTGAAAATCTGCTTGAGAAAGAGCGAGTTTTTTATCCCACTGTTCCTATTGTTCTCTTGAACACCGGAGATGGTGAGATGAGAGAAAGACTTGATGACTTCGAGTATACAGAAGATGATGAATAGCTGGAGACATAGTAGGGACTATGAAGAACTATCACGCCCCAAGTGAGGCACCGCACCATCCATTGCAATGGAATATAGGAACAGTCCATATGTAGACAGGAATTGGACCCATACGGTTGAGAAGAATTGTTGCAAAGGAATTGAGGTAGGCCTGTTTATGGCTGAGCACAACTCCTTTGGGACTTGATGTGGTTCCAAAAGTGTAATTCAATGAGGCTGAATCCCATTAATCATCCTTTGGCCATATGATGTCAAAGTTGGGTTGTCATGCTCCAAGGAAAATTTCTTATTCCAATTCACCTGAATTACTTGAGGCATTGTTTCTAGTGATCGACAGTTTGAACAATAATAATGTCGAAAAACACAACAAGATGAATGAGAGAAGGCAATTGACTTCAGTGGTTTGGTTCACCAAAGTTCCTTGTATTTATAGAGTTCACAAGAGTTTAGTTTGTATAGGTCTCGTACAAGATAAGATTAGTAAGAGTAGAGTACAACCAAGAGATCTAGAGAACATGTTAATCTGAAAATACAAGAGATTGCTATCTCTTAGTATCCTTATCCAAGTTAGATCAGGAACTGAATACGTGGTTATCTCCGGTATGCCCCCCTCAAGCTGAATGGCATCATGTGAAACTTAGATCAAAGTAGAGCAAAACGTGATGTAGCCAGCGGTTTCGTGGAGATATCGACAATTTGATTTTCAGAACAAATGTACCAAATGGATAGTTTGTTGTGGAAGCAGAGATCGCGGAGGAAGTGGAAGTCAACTTCGACATGTTTGGTACGAGCATGAAACATTGGGTGCACAACAAGGTATGTAGCACCCAAGTTGTCACACCAAACTTTTGGTCGTGAGACAGGGAAGTCCAAATCGGCCAAAAGGGATTGGATCCATAAGACTTTGGTGACTGTATTGGAAAGCGATCTAAATTCAGATTCAATGCTGTAGCGAGCAGTAGTGTGTTCCTTTTTGGAACTCAAACTAATGAGATTACCACCTAGGTAAACGACAAAGCCTCTTGTAGAATGACGATCATTTGGATAGATGGCCCAATTAGCATTAGTGAAAGCATTGAGGTGTAAGGAGGTGGAGGATGAAAAATGCAGACCATGATCGAGTGTACCATTTAGGTAACACAGGATATGTTTGACGTAGGCCAATGTTCATCAGTTGGAGACTGTAGAAACTGATAGACCTTGTTAACCGAAAAGGAGATATCGGGTTGGGTAAGGGTGATGTATTGCAATGCACTGACGACACTTCAGTACTCAGAGGGATCTGAGAGAGGGGAACCAGAAGTTTGACTCAGTCGTGTAGAGGCTGCCATAGGACAACTCTAAGGTTTAGCCCCATTGAACTTGGTGCGTTGTAATAAATCCAGAATGTAGCATTTCTGGGAGAGATGAAGACAATCAAGATTAAACTGAGCTTCTACACCAAGAAAATAGTGCAAAGTTTGAGATCTTACACAAGAAAAACTATGGAGAGCTTCTGAAGCAGAGAGGTAATAGCAGAAGAGGAGTTCCCAATAATAATGATGTGATCAACATAGACTAATACGTACAATAATTTGGAGTCATGCTCGTAGATGAATAATGAGGGATCAGCCATTGAGTTTCGAAAACCCAATTCAAGAAGTGTCAAGAGGTCAGCCGAGAATACCATGCACGTGGAGCTTGCCGAAGACCATGCAGAGCCTTGTGCAGTTTGCAAAAATGATGAGGGTAGTTAGGATGTTCGAACCCTTTGGGTTGAAGTACATAAATGTCTTCAGGGATGAGACCATGGAGAAAAGCATTATGGATGTCCAGTTGTCGGATAGGCCACTGATGAGTAGTGGCAAGGGTAAGAATGGTACAGATGGTGTTTTGCTTCACTACGGGACTAAAGGTATTGGAAAAATCAAGTACGGGGATCTAATGAAAGCCTTGAGCAACAAGCTGGGCTTTGTATCGTTCTAGAAAACCATCAAATTTCCTTTTAATCTTGTACACCCACCTAGTACCCACTATATTCATGGAGGGATGGTAGGGTACTAACTTCCACGTGCCATTGGTCAATAGAGCATCAAATTCCAACTGCATCACTGATGGCCACATAGGGGACTTTGTAGCTTTAGCATAGGTTCTAAACACCGTCCCCAAAGAGAGAGCTAAGTAAAGCAATAGGTATGGGATGTCGAGTGGCAAGATGTGAACAAACAAGAAGGGTGCCATCCATAGATCGTGTAATCATCGAGTGTTGTTGGGTGGGAGGAGGTACTGCTAGAGTATTGGCCAATAAGTTTTCCATTGTACAGAAATGAGGTGGGTGGGTGTTGGAGCTAAAGCTGAGGAGGCAAAAGATTGTTCGGCCGACCTTGGAGAGGAAGTCGTAGGAGTCTATACCACAGGAGGAGTGTCATGAATAGTGGAGGGAATATTCAAATAAAAGCCAGTCTCACATGTGATGGACCAGGAGGTGTACTAGGAATGCTAGGGAACAATCTCTCATTAAAGACCACATGTCTAGCAACAAATTCTTGACCTGATGATACATGTAAGTACATGTATCCCTTGTGAGAAAGACTATAGCCAAGAAAGATGCATTGCAAGGAACGAAACTAAAACTTGTGCGCATTGTACGAGCATAACAAGGGATAACATGTACAACCAAAAGACCGTAACATAGAATAATCCAGAGCTCTGTGAAATAGCTTCTAAAATGGAGAAAAGCCTTGCAAAGTAGGAGATGGGTGCCGATTGATGAAGTAAACGTTTGTTTTAGTTGCATCGGCCTAGAAGGAGAAAGGGAGCTTAGAGGGAGCCAGTAGATATAGGGTGGATTCAATAATGTGTTGATGCTTCCTTTCAAATGTACCATTTTGCTCATGTGTGTGTAGGAAGTAAAATCGGTGAGTGATCCCCTAAGAATCAAGACAAGAAGAGAGTTTATGATGCTCTCCTCCCCAATCAGACTAAAAAGAATGAATTTTGGCATTGAATAATAACTCAACATGTCTCTTAAATTTCAAGAATACATAAAAAACATTAGATTTTCACGCCAAGTGATAGATCCAAGAAAACTTAGAAAAGTCATCAAGAAATAACACATAATAAGAAAATCCATTATTAGACTTAACTGGGGAAAGTCCCCAAACTTCAGAAAAAAACTAACTCCAAAGGATTCTGAGACCTATGCGAAGAAGATGGTAAAGACAATCTACGAGTCTTGCCCATTTGACATGACTCACAGACTAATGAACTAGAATTTTGACTAGAATAAGGTAAACCAAACTGAGAGATAACTTGTTGAATAATACGAAGTGTTGCATGACCAAGACATTGATGCCAACCTGGAAGAGAAGTTCATTCACCCACAAGAGCAGATGGTGCAACTGTTGAAGCCTATGCAATGGTAGCTGTGGATGGAAAGCAATTAAACCCTCTTCTACTAACTCTTCGAAGCAGGATGTTCCTCGTATAATCCTTTACAAAGCAACAATCTCAGTGAAACTCAAAAAATATATCATTATCCTTTGTAAACTTGCTTATCGATAATAATTTTTTGCAGGTTTTAGGAACATGACATATATCATTCAAAGTAAAAGCATGCTGATTGAAAACCAAAGAAGAACCAATATGTTTAATTCGCAAACCTTGCACTCTGACCAGGTCTAAACCCAAGTATTTTGACTGATTTTGAATATTTTCAACATCATATGTCATATGATGGGTTGCTTTGGAATCTGGATACCATATAGGATCAAACAACTGATTATTGTTATTGAATGATGGATTAGTGAGACTGTTGTTGTAGGCTGCTGGTTCATATCTAGTATATATTATTATCGTTTCCAAACACATATTTTGCTTTTCTACAAGTTAGAGCACCATGTCCCGGTTTGTTGCAGATTTGACAAATAATAGAAGGTGGTTTTCATGACCACCATTGAAGAACTAGGGCTGGTTATTAAAATTTTGTTGAGGCTGAAAGTTTTGTTGTCCTCTCCCTCGGTCTCAACACGGCTGTACATATTCTAGGGTGCTCGATTCAACTGATATGTTGGATTTTGAAAACCTGGGTTATTCATTGATTTAACTCCAGCTACATTAGCAACTTGTAAGGCACTTGAATCAGACTGAATTCGCCCTTGTTCTTCGAGCCAGTTCTCATGATTAAGAAGATAACCAATTACATCATGAATACTAAGACTATCCGCATCTGGTTTGTTAGTTATAAATAACTACAATTTCATATTCACTTCCCAATCCAACTATAATATACAGAACCAAATCATATTTGAGAACCGATTCTAAGACAGTGCATAAACTATTAGCTATCGACTTTGTTTTTTTTTAATATAAATAGTAATAGATACTGAACATTTCTTTAAACTCTACATTTGTCTTCTAAGTTGCAAAATACGAGATCTAGCATGGGTGGAATAAGACTTAGCAAGAGAACACCATGCCTCAACCAAAGTAGAGAGACCCACGATTTGGGCCACAACACCCTCCGTGAGAGAAGAAATCAGCTAACTTAGGACTAATTGATCAATACCGTACCATTTTATATAATCTGGATTTGCTATATTGTCCTCACCTACTAGGTCGGGTATCATTTTTGGTGGTGCTTTTCTTTTTCCTTCAACAAGATCCATGAGATAATGATGGTGTAGTATAGGGAGAAACTATGCTCACCATAGGAGGTAGTTGTCACTTCCAAGCTTAATAGGAAGATAATGAGTCACATTCTGAATCAGAGTGGTTGAAGACAACGAGCCTTGGTTTTGTTTGAACCACTATCTACATTGGTTCTGATGAAGGGTTTTTTGGCAGCACCCTGTTGTTCGGACTACTTCTAGGTGGCCGATGACTCAGAGGCCGAAGTGGAGGATTTTTGCTAGATGAGGAATTGGATGCCAAGTTAGCTAGGCCGAATTGGGGGTAGATTGGGTGTCGAGCTGGGTTAATTGTTGAGTTGGGTAGCTCTTCAGAGAAACCAGCAAGGAATGAATGTTAGAGGACCTGGGGTGGCTAACCCGGCGAGGTTGCTCCGATGATTAAGTAAGTACTCTCGTAGTAGATCACGAGCTAAAAAATCATAAAGTATGAGAGCTAGAATGTGCTTACTCTTCTCTCTCTTGCGTCATTGGGGTTGGTGCCTTTATATAGGCATTGTTTGGTTTGGGCCTCATGCACTACATCTGAGATTTCCAAGAGGTCGTGCCTAACTGGTCCGAGAATCTCAGAGGTAACCGCCATGCACGTTGACCATCCTCCAAAACATTTAGTACGAGAGCCAACTTTCGAGAAACCTAGGAGCGTCGGGATATGCATGCCGAATTTGTCGGCGAGCACATTTTGCAGGTCACCGCCTGGTCCCTAGTCAAGTCAACAAACCCTCGAGGGAGGTCGCTCCTCGTATCGAAGTCACTTCGGCCAATGACAAGGTGCTACAGGCTGACATTGGACGAGGTGCTACAAGCCAACCTAAGTTGTGGTCGAGGTCGCTAGGTCAGCATAGAGGCAGGTCGCCAGGTCGATGGTGAAGGTAGGTCACCAAGTCGGAGGTAAAGGCAGGTCGCCAAGTCGGGGTAAAGATGAGCCGCAGTCTAGGTCTCCAAATCATCCATTGGATGGTGTGTAGGTGTCTTCTAGCTATTCTGAGATGCCATGTGTCACAGTGTCATTGGAGGGCCAAATCCACCCTTATCAGGTTCGGTTGAAGTTGCTTTCTTGAGAGCCATCGATCTCCATTGGCTCTAATACCAAGTTTGAACAATAATAATATCAAAAAACACAGCAAGATGAATGAGAGAAGGCAATTGACTTCAGTGATTTGATTCACCGAAGTTATTTGTATTTATTAAGTTCTCAAGAGTTTAGTTTATATAGGTCTCATATAAGATAAGATTAATAAGAGTAGAGTAGAACCAAAAGATTTAGAGATCATATTAATCTGAAAATACAAGAAATGGCTATCTCTTAGTATCCTTATTCAAGTTAGATCTGGAACTGGTATCCAAGCTAGATCTGAAACATTGCTGGCCTCTGAGTGTCTCAGCAGCTAGCATTGACACCATTGCAGAATCATGACGTATGCTGAGTGTACAAATATAACAGCTCCTGCCATTGGAACCCCAAAATGCAACTCGTACATTGCTGGAACGTTTGGTGCAAATACGGCAACCTGCAAATGCAAGGGTTAAGTAGGAGAAGGTTATCAGAACTGAGTGTAAAGAGTCCTGAAGAGTGAAGACAATGACAGTGATTTCTAGCTACTTCATTGATGCGTTCCAGATGAAATTCCGATGGCATTAGTTTTACTAATTCTGGTTAAGGACTACTCAGACGACGGATCCAAATGAATGAAAAAGCAGAATATTTGAACAAAATAGGAAGCTCAACAGAAAAACAGAACCCACGACGTCTCCAGTTGAAAACTTGAAATTCACGATATGGGCCAGAGCAGAGGCAAGCCTCAAACTTCTGTGCAGCGTTTCTTTCCATTGCCATGAACAACAGAAACGTTATCTCTGAAAATAATGGCGGATCGCAGGAAGAAGCTAATAGGAGTCAAAGGAACGTAATTTGCAGAGCACCGAACGAGGCCCTCCTTTGATTTCAAGCTAGGAATTGACAAAAATTAATGAGTGCAGAGCAGATAAGTTGGATTCGAACAAGAGTGAAGTTGGCAACAATAACAAGGAGAATGACGGTTGGAAATAATAAATAAGATTGACTGATGCAATCATGCAACGTACGTGGAATGTACAGAAGGGCAAATTTGTCATAAAATGTTTAGCATGACGTAAAGAGTGACGCAGACGGAATAGAGTTCAGATTCTCGAAAGCAGGGCCATGGCTTCTTGGGGGAAATCCACTTGGCAAATATAATCCAATCTAATTTGGATCATTCTGGGACATTTTATTCATATCGGTTAGTTTATCAGAACTGCACAAGGTAAGATATTAAAATTTTAATTAGAACAAGAAAACAAATCAAATCAATAATAAAAATACCACCCAACAAAGTTACTTCCTTAATTGTCAAATCTCTGCAAAAAGCAAACTTGAATTTGTCAGCCCACAATGCCTAACCATGTAACATTTTTGTTTCTCATCTTGTTAGATGGGAAGCGGGGCTGGGTACGTTCTTGTTTTTCTGCCTCAGATATAACCTCTTGTAATCTGAAATATATAACCAGTAGAGTGTTTATTGCAGACCGCAATAGCTATAGTCCTGGTTTATCTAGTTTTTTTTTTTTCAAATCTGTTCAGGGAATTGGTATAAAGCCTGTCTACCCCCTGAAACAGGAGGTCAAACCCTGAAACAACTATTATTTCACATATCACGTATCTGTGACCCATTGATACATTGTGAAATTTTGATTCTTGGCTATGGTGTCTTTTTATCAGTATTCAAATTCGATCTGGTTAAGGGTGATTTGAATTTGATCTATTTATAATTGATAGGATCGATTCACCTTTGTCTTATAAAAATAATTCAATTCAATTTGATTTAAAAATACACCAGCGGGGACCCGTGCAATGCACAGGAAAACGAAATGCAATTTTTGACAAATTATTGTAATTTATTTAGATTTATATTATTTGATAATTTGAAATAATTATCATCCTAAGTTCTACTAATTTTTGAAATTTAATGGTTATTTTATGAAGTTAAACTAATTTCATCTATTTTATCATATTTTATGGAAATTAGTAGTTATTTTATCATAATCAGTAATGGTTAATTATCTGACACAATTCAGCACCCTATACTGGTCTCTGGGTATCATACAAGGTTTAAAGTATAGAACCTCTTGTTATCAGAATTGTGTTAAAATTGTATGTATGGCATGCTAAAAGAATTGCTAAAATTTTCTAAAATAGTTAGAAGGGATTTGAGAGTCCATAGTTTAACAATGGATGAGACTGAATAGAATGAAATGACATAACAGTATTAATATAATATAACCAGCCCTATATAATTGAGACAAAGTTTAGATGATGATGATGACGACAACTACACAATATGCTTGTGTCGCTAAATTCAGGACCATGAGCTTCTAAAATCTAAATTGGCAAGTTCCGACTTTTCTGTCTAGAGAATGTATTCTATTTTCTATGAAAACCATGCCGTGAGTGGTTTTCTGGATCCCTGAGACAAAAGTCAAGAACTGTCGACTGATTTTGGTGCTTTTGTTTGAGCTTTGTTTGAATTTGTTTACTTAATTAATGATGATAAAAGTTGTCACGAGTCACGACATGAGTCAAAATCTGTCATTGTTATCAGGCAAAACCAGAAGCAGAAAATCTCAAAGATCGTCTTTTCCACCCATTAACCGGGTTTTCTTGGGCTTTTTACAATTGCATATAGGGCTGTCAATTGGTTGGTTTACCCGACCGATCGAATCAAATCAAACTAAATCGAACCGTTTGCATTGGTTCTGTTTCTAAGATTTTGTCCCAATTAATAATTGGGTCGGTTCTTATTCTTGCTTGTTCCGAACTGATTCCGATCTCAACTAATTCTTTTGTTAAATATACAAATGTTCCTAGTTGGTATACATATGCAAAGCCACCGTGCCGGGTCATTTCTATTCCGGCCATTTCATCCTCAACCGATATCCTCAGCAAGTTCATCTTATTTAACACATAAAACAGAGGACCCATGGTGGCACTCACCCATCGTTGTGATGAAGGTTCTAGACGTTGGGATTTGCACCGAGAGCGGAGAATGACCACACAGCTTGTGATGGACTTTGATTAGCAGCGGGAGTGCCATTAGCTGGTTCTATTCTTATCATTAAACCTCCCTGCTTTTGTGACTGTTCATCTTCATCATGGTATAAAACAGAAGACCCATTCCAGCCATCTCATCCTTAGCAAATTCATCTTATTTAACACATAAAACAGAGGACCCATGGTGGCACTCACCCACTCAACAATCGTCAAAGTCTGGATAATTTGAACAGCTAAGAGCTTTCCACCTCCTCCCATGAATAACCCATATGGCCTCCCTGTAGCCTGGTATACCTCCTGCACATATATGCCCCTTGCAAACAAACTCGTGAATATAAGACCCCAACTTTCACAACCATCGTGCAATTGTGTAGCCTCCAGTGGGTCATCATATTTGAACTTTGCAAGCTTGTTGCATCCAATCAAGACCTAGGAGGCAACGAAATCGCAAACGATAGCAGCCCATGGCTCCACCATTGAGCAGCCAGGGGTGATTGCCATGAACCCACCAAGCAATCCATTGCACACATCGGTAATGTTCTAGAGTCCTGAAATCAATCTTTTCCCGAACAGAGTGGTTAGCGCAGCTGTGCAATCGACCAAGGTTGTGGTCACTGCAGTCCGGTCAAGTAAATGAGGTAAGCGACGAATTGGGATTCTGTAGCAGTGATGGCAAAAGCCCATTGATACAGGAAGTTACTATAATCGAAGAGCTTTGACGGGAATGCCTTCATGCCCAAGAAGTGATGGCCGATGAAGCCGTTGGAAGGAGAATCGAAGACAAAGGCAAACTCGAAGAGATAGTAAAATAGACCCTTAGCGGCTACGTCGAGCACGTTGGTGAGCATTATGTTCATAGTGTTCTTGGCTCGAACGGAGAAGAGAAGAAAGGGAAGATGATAAATGGATTTCCTCTGTCCTTTCATATAGGAGAGTTGGGAGAGAGAAAGAATAAGAGAGGACGGTGAAGGAGGGGAAAAGAAGAAAAGAAAGGGAAACAATAGGTTTAAAGAGAAAAATGGCAAAAAAAGAAAATAGAAAAAATTTAGTAGGGTATTTTGGTAATTTAATGCATTCCATCATCTGACTTAACGGTCAAGGGGGGTCTTTGTCACAGACCCCATAGTACAGGGGATCCTTTGTAATTTACCCTAAAAATAAACTAAAATGGCTTTAATATTATATTTTATGAACAAAATGAATTGAATATTTGTATAAAACTTGGAACCTATGACAAATTGGTAAAAATACATCATTTCATTGATAAATAGAATATAATTTTTAAGTACATATGTTTAAATCGAATTAAATCAGATTGGATATGGGTACACTCATATTTGATCCAAATATAAACACATTGAATTTGAATTTAAATTTAGATATGAAACTTGGATCACCCTTAATGGAATCAAATTTGAATTTTAATTCGGATAATTGCATCCCTATCCTCATCCCCAAATTAAAAACCCAAGTTGCAACTTGCAAGAGCATTCAGTACCACCCAACAGGACTAGGTGCAACTTAAACAATACATGGCGCAAGTAAGATGGGCTTTCATCAGGGAAAATCTATGTCCATACAGTTCTAACAGCCTTTTGCAATCTTGCATTAGGAATACCTTTCCACGAAATAAAGCACATATTCTCAATGCAAGCAATAAAGGCAGCTCGAATGGGCTTTGCCCTGACTGAAGCCCAACTCCGCACATGGCATGGATGCAAATGCAATTAGGGACGTCAGACTCAGGACGGTTGAACCTGATACACAGTTACTTCCAACGCAAACCCACCCCACTTGAATTAAAGGAAGAGGAACACCAATATACGCAACCGAGGCCATTTTTGTTTAACACATGTTTCAATGTTACAATTAGTCGGTTTTGACACATTGACCTTAACCCGAACATGACCCGAAAGGCTGAAACCCGATTAAGGTTGATCCGACCCTAACCCATAGGGCCGGGCAAATGTGCGGGTTTACCTCACCCACTGACATGGTTTGGTATAATCCACAACATGAAGACGCGTTGGCACACACGTTGCAGAGAAGATTTTCATATAGAGGAGATTGTGAATGCAGCCTCTTATGTACCGTTGTTTTTTTTTAACAAATTTACCTGGCGGGAATTTCACAAGACTTGGTAGTACGCGCTACGCCTTTGAAGCCTCTTAGAAAGCAATTGGGCGGGTTGAAGATTCAAGTAAGCTGGTTCAGCAGCTTTGAAGTGCTTTGGATAAGCTATTAAAAGATGCTGAAGGGGATAGTTGAAAAAGTGACTGAAACAGGTTTGGTCTCTCTTCTCAATAGAGTTTTATAGGCTTCTTTGTGTGGGGCCCATCTCAGAAAGCCATAAGGAAGCTGCTTCTCCTTTCATTTACTTAAAAAAACTAGAAGCTGCTGCACTTCAACCTTCTCAGGTGGGCAATAACTGGGACTAAAGCATAACTTACCCACATATCCAACCATAAGATGATTCTTTCTCTGGTTATTAGTCTTTGATATTTACTCTATTATTAAGTATGCATGTGTTTTGTAAGTAGCATTTTTTTATGGAGATGATAGTAAATAATATGTTTTCAAAATATTTTTATAATTATTTTATATTTTTATTCTTATTTGTCACACTTATTTTTATTTAATATGATGAATATATGATATTTAAGATATAGTCTGTAGGTATATAGTGGTCACTAAAACCTTTAGAGTAAAAAGGTGTCAAACCAACACTATACAGACGCCTGCAATGAATGCAGAACCCATCGCACGATTGTGATGAATTCATCACAGATCCACGATTAAGATGAACTCACACCTAGGACAGGTCACGATGAGCTTTGGCTAGCACGAATCTGTGATAAAGCTAAGACACATGCAGATTTGCGATGAACCCAAACATGCGTAAAACTACAATGAACCCAACACCATCACAGAACCGTGGAATCACGGAAGAACGGGAATAGATACCGGTTACACGTACGTCTTTAAGTTACGCATGTGAGTTTTAATGAAAGTATGCCCGCCAAACGATGATGTCACCCGCGCCACGTCAGTACAATAGGGTCACGTATGGAGAGAATTCGGGAGGGATAGGATTCTCTAATAACGATCCCTTGATGGCCTTAACCCTCTCTATAAATGGGGGAGAGCAATTCTTCCCTAGAGAGAGACAACACAATCACAATCCAAACCTAGGGTTTCTCAAGAGGTTTTTCTTTCTCTCTCCCTCTCATTTCTTTCTTCTCTTCTCCACCTCCTCTCATTTTGGCCGCCATCTCCGAACCTTCGGAGACTGACTGACTGCCAGGAGTCTACGGTGATTACACAATTTATCACTATCGTCGCGATGAACCCAAAACACAGTAAGCAAAGTCACAATAAACCCGCGGACCATCAAGTCCGGTGAGTACCTGAACTGGAACAAGCTTCAGAGAGATTCACCCAAAACGCCTAAGCGCACTTAAGTGTGCGATGAACCCACAGTTTTGAACCCACTTCGAATGACAGGTTAGAGAGTGCAGTTGGCCGAGACCACGGCAAGGCCTACGCATGTCCAAACACGCAAGCTCATGATAGCAATGCACTCTGCGAATCACCATGAGGCATTGATGAATACTGCCCTTCGAATAGTGGCGTCATCTTCGCCACGTAGGACTAGTCATGTTGCGTAAAAAGGTAGTAGCATGTGTGAGTAAAGAGGGATCTCAAGGATAAGGAAAGCCAATCCTTGGGAGATCCTCATGATACATGTGGTGAAACCCTAATAGCGCATCTAATGATTGCCAGTGAACTATATATTCCCTTCCCCGATATGGAGCGAAGATCCTCATCTCCTGCCTTTTAGGATCTCAGTATCTTCTTCATAAATAGAGGATCCTCCTCACATCAGACATCACCGAATCCTAAGCATTTCGTACTGATACCCTCGAGTCCCTACAACCCTCTCATTTTCTTAATCCCATACCAAAAAAGGCTTTCACTCCCCTTGGAGGCTCTCCTTCATCTTTCAAAGAGACCACCCTTCAACCTAGCCTTACACCTCAGTCCTACATGGTCAAATATTTTCTACATAGTTTATATATTTTGTGTTTTTTATGTTTTTTTATTTTTATTATTTATTTATGACACTACAGGTTGATACATTTTATGTAAAAGGTTGAATTGTTGATATACCACTAAATAGTAAAAACAATTTCACTTTTGGGCTAGTTTTAAATTTTGTATTTTATTTTCATCATTAATAAAAAGTTTAAAACAAATTTTGCTTATTGTGTTTAATTTTTCATATGATTAATATAAAACATTAGAGATGTGTCCAAATGTTTGGTAGAATTTCTATATTTTCATATTTTTGTATTTTTATTATGTAATTATGAGGACTAGGATTGACACAACCCAAAAGGTTGAATTGTTGACCTGCCACTAGGAAAACGATTTCATTTTTGGATCGATTTAAAATTTTATATTTTATTTCCAACATCAATAAAACAACCATTATTTATCATACTTATTTTTATTTGATATGATTATTTAATATAAAATATTAAATAAGTGACTAAATGTTTTTTTTACAAATTACTATATAATTATTGTAAGTACATGGAGTTAACCACTACGATGAAAGACATGTCCAGTGTTACAACATAGATGCAATCACATGTCTATGAACCAGAATTGCAAACACATAGTGTGCAACGACACCAAAATCTGTGATAATGCTTACGATATTGTACTTCCCTTCTAGTAGCAACAATATAACGCACATTCGCAGAAAACACCCTTGCGATGACAACAATGAAGTTAGAATACTGCATTGAGGCGTTAAAACATAGGAATCGTAGTGCAGATCTACGATTACAGTCGATACTCTTGCACCGCAGCACTATGATACTCTCGCATCGCAGCACTTGCGATGCTGCTCTCAAATACTTAGACACCCTCACAAGAGGAGTCACATCGCATGACAACGAGCAAGCATCTAGAAGGAGTTGTAGTCACAAATGTGCTCACATGCATACTCCAAAGATGGGAATTCCCGACCCCAAGAGATTATCATGGACATGTAGCGAAATCTAAGTCTCTTACTTGTTTAATACCTAACGAGTTTTAACCACCTTCCCACAGTGGGAGAGTTTCCTTTGTCTCCTCTTCACTTTCCTCTAAGACCCTGGTCATTTGTCTATATAAGTATGAGAGAAGTCTTCCAAGAGGAGAGAGACCCTCTTGGACTCCATGCAAGACACCCTAGGGTTTTTCCTGCAACTAGCTTTCTCTTCTTCTCTTCATTGTTGTTCTCTCCAGACCTTTGGAGATTTGACCGACTCAACTAAAGTCTACGACACTAATTAATATGTAATGTTTTGTGTTTTTTTTATCTTTCTTTTAATTTTTATTTAATTATGATATCAAGAGGTGACACATTTGACTCAAAAGGTTGAATTGTTGACCACCACCATGGATTGCTTTGAATTTTATATTTGATTCCAACATCTATAAGAATAATTATTATTTATCACACTTGTTTTTCTTTAATATGATTAATATATAAAACATTAGAGATGTGCCTAATTTTTTTATATTTTTATTTTTGTACTTATTTCTATTTTAAAAGTTTTTATTTTAGTACAATGACATCATGGGTTGACCCATTTGACCCAAATGGTTGAATTTCTTACTTGCCACTCGTATGGAAGAATGGTTCAATTTTTTGGTCGCTTTTAAGAAGCATGTATTTTATACCATTAAGAATATTGGATATAGTTCTAATTGGTGGAATTTATTAGTAAAAAACTTAAATGTGGAATTCAATGACAGAATGAGAGTTAATATTCTAAATATAAGACTTAATGGGAGGGAATTGAAAGAGGAGAAATGTAGTAATTCAAATTATACTTTTTTCCCTCACAATTAGAGATGGACCAAATTAAAAAATATGGGTATTGTAGTCAAGAATAGGATTCAATGAATGATAATGGGATTCAATACCTTAAATATAATATTTAATGAAGAGAAAATGGTTGTTCAAATTACATTTTTTGTTCTTACAATTAGAGAGGAACCAAATCCAAAATTTGGGGTATTTTAGTTAAATAAAAGTTTCACTCTCATTCACACTTTTAATAGTAGTATATATATTCTAGTAAGTGTGCACATGCCATTTTTTTATGATGATTAAGATGATAATATATAATATGTTTTCAAAAATTTCTACAATTTCTTTATATCTCTATGTTTATAAAAATTATTCTTATTTGTCACACTTATTATTTTTAATACGGCCCATATAAGATATTAGAGATATGCCTGAATAGTTTCTACACAATTTATATATTTTTTTTGTTTTTAACTTTTTTAATTTTATTATTTAATTATGAGATCAAGGGTTGATACATATAACCCAAAAGGTTGAATTGTTTACCCACCACTAAGAAAAATTTTCATTTTTTTGGTCAATTTTATATTTCATATTTTATATTTTATTTCAAACATCAACAAAGCAACTATTATTTACCACACTAATTTTTATTTAATATAAAGGGAAAATCTAGGGCATCGGTAGAGTTTTGACCAATCAAAGCACCCTAGTGAATTTTGAAGAAAACCACCTGATTGATCATCCCTTTTATGATACCAGTTGTTTGGCTATAAGCATTTCCATATCATATCTTTCTTGTATCATAGTCGAACCCATATATAAAACATTAGAGATATGCCTGACTTTTCTATATTTTTTATTTATTTCTATTTTAAAAGTTTTTATTTAATTATGACATCATGGATTGGCACCTTGACCTGGATGATTGAATTGCTTATTCACCATTAGGATGAAAAAAGGTTTCGTTTTTGAGTTCATTTTAAAAAGCATGTATTTTGTATTGCTAAATTCTTGTATATAAATCTGATTGATGGAATTTATTTATTTTTTTAGTGAAAAGAAAAGCTTGAACATAGGATTCAATGAAAGAATGGAGTTAATACCCTAAATATAAGACTTAATGAGAGGGAATTGGATGAGAGGAAATGTAATAATTCAAATTACATTTTGTGTTCTCACAATTAGAAAGAGACCAAATTCAAATAGGTGTATTCCATTCAACAATAGAATTCAATTGAATGTTAATGAGAACTAATACCTTAAGTATAAGACTTAATGAGAGGAATTTGAATGAAGAGAAAAGTGGTTGTTTAAATTACATTTTTGTCCTTATAATTAGACATGGACCATATTAAAAATTGAGGTAATTTAGTCAAACAAAAGCTCTACAACATGCAAGTGTTAATGCAATTGTAGGACAAGGAAGATGATATTCAGACTCTTCTTCCTAGGTGCAATTTTGCCCATGCCTTCTGGATTCTTCCCCCTCAGTATCCAGCCAAATCGATTTCATTCTTACAACTTCTGTGACTGTGAGTGGCTTACTAAGATCTTCTCCATGGGTTTCTCGCAATATGCCTATCCTACTTGTTGGTTTCAAGGAATTGCTTTCACTTGTTGGTCGATATGGACTGTTAGGAACATTTTCTCTTCAGAAATGAGCCCCTCTGTCCTATGTCGTGGCTTGGCTCGTCCCTTGTCAAGCTTCTCACTTGCCTCCTCCCATATCCTCTCTGGTGCTTGGGAGCTGCCTCCTTGGGGATGGATTAAGGTTAGTTGCAATGTTGGTTTTGACAACTCTTCTAAATGGGCCTTCTGCCTTGCTTGTATCGCTCATTCTGATTTCTGACTCTGGTGCCATCATTTGGGCCTGTGGTCATAGAACCTTGGCAATCTTAATTTGCTTTAAGCGTTGAGACTTTGGCCATTTGTCTTGCATGCATGGAATTATCCTCTATGATCGATGCTCCTGCTATCATTGAGTCAGATTCCTTTCAAGTGATCTCTACCATTAACAATCCTTTGTTGGTGACCTTCTCCCCTCTAGCCGACATCTGGAGAGATCAATGTAATTGATAATTGTTTAGCTATAAAGTTTTGTTTCATCAAGCATGAGTTCAAACCAACTTGCTTTTGCCCCTAGCCCAGTGTGTGGGCTTATAACCTTTTGTTCGGTATCTTAATATAAGTTTTTATTTTTTGATTACCAAAAAAAGTTCTTAAGTTCTTATTCACAGTTTTAATAGTACTATAGATTTAAATGGAGGACGAGGAAAATACTTTTAGGGGGGGGCATATAAGGTCTGTCTTGATTCCTCTGACCAACTTTATCTTAGATTTAGTGACGTTCGGAATTGTGTATATCTAGTGGATAGGACCATTTTGAGATTTGGTCGCGTTCTGCACAACAAAATCTCGTGGTTAGGGACTGTTCACGCTTGATTTTTGATCCCATATTTCACACTTTCCCTGAAAGGCTACCCTATTGTATGTTTCAAATTTTAATATTTCTGTCAATAAAATATTAATTATTTTACTTAATTTTTTATTTTTTTTAATTTTAATGTTTTATCAATAAAATTATATTTAAAATATATTTTTTAAAATTTTAATTATTTTGCTATTGTTTTTATAAAAAAATAATATTTTTGGTTAATATTAATTTATTGATGCATTTTTCAATGTATTTATCATATAAAATGCAAAAATTAGATATTTATGTTTAATTGTGTAGATCAAGGTTTTTGAACCGTCGTTGACCCGGATTGTCGAACCATTCCGCCTAGGAATCGTCTAGGCAAGCGGTTCTGTTTTACCCCAAACCCGGTTTTTGGCAAAAAATCGTTGACCTGAGCGGCCAAACCGTCGACCCGCTCAACGGTTTTTTACCTTTTTTATTTTTAATTATTTTTTTTTATCTTTTAATTTGTTTGTTAGAATGGGTCGCCCATTCGAATCGGATGGTTGGACCGTCGACCCAAAAACTGATGGCCAAAACAGTTCCGTTTCTGAGTTGTTTTTTCAAATGTTGGTGTAAATCATTCATAAATGTATATTAGATACATGGAATCAAAAAGTGTGGTGTGAACTGGTCTACACTATGCCTACAGAACGCCATTGTGGGTGTGGACTGGTAATTTATCGACAGTTCAGAACAACTGTAGACTGTGGTGTGGTATGGATTGATCCCTGCCACAAGGTGTGGTGTGGACCAATCCACACCCACCAATTTCTCATCCATACTACATAACACTCCCTTTAATCCATGACCGTGAGTCAATATGTAATGGCCGACATGCATGCATCCATTTTTAGTAATACCATCATGTGGTACAAAACGGGGAATGGCCTATTGTACCATTCTTTCATATTGAAGAATGAAGGTTATGAGAGCGTATGAAAGAGTATTGACCTTCTGTTGGTGGAGTCTCTATCTCCACTGTGGTATATTAACACAGTAGAGGGCTTTTTAATCGTCTACACTCTCAGTCAATCATACCAAGAGATAAGCTAATTTTGAAGAAAACCACCTGATTGATCATCCCTTCGTTGTAAATCTATTACTACTTGGTCAATTTGTCCTGACTTTTTGACAGTCATTGTATTTTTTGAAAGTTTCAACTGAGATCAATGAAAGCCTCTTTTTGAGCTCAAAAGAAAAAAAAAAGTATTGAGTGATATTATTAGGGCCCATTTGGCTCACAGTTGGAATTGGAATGGTCTAATCCTCCTCTCTGTTTGATTCAGACAAGAATCGGTATCAGCTGGAATGGATTCTTGTTCTCAAAGGAGGGGGAGGGAATGGTCATTCCCTTAAATGGGGAAATAACATTTCACCAAGAATAAGAATGGGATTCCAATTCTATCCAACCAAACAATTGTTGATTCTGATTCTAGATCCCTATTCCAATAAACCAAACAGACCCTTGGTGCATGGATGGGTGTATCAAACGGTATGAATTGTTACCCAAACCCCAAAGATGCAACTTTCAGCCTACCAAACCTTGTTTGTTTGGCCTGAAACTTGGTAGAGGAGTTCCTAACCACATATAAATGTAGGATCTACCAGCCTTTTTTTTTTCAGAGAATGAAAACCTTGAACTTCAAATTCCTTTGAAGCAAATTGTGTTTTAGTGCTTGCTTCCCATTGAATTCTCAAAAGTTTTTACTTTTTTCCCATTCTTTAAATTTAATTCTTCTAGTTCTAGTAGATTTACATGTTTGGGTGCTTGAAATGCATGGATATGCTGATTGAAGCCATGTTAGTAGTTTTTGTACAAGTAGATATACTGGGAAAAAAATTGAACCAAATTATTTTTCCTTATACTTTGTGTGACTAGTGCATTTTTGTATTCCTGCAACACTCTTAGCAATTTTTCTTTTTGCAATGGGTTCAAGGATGCGGAAATTATTACAGGGAGAGTTGATGGTTCCTCAAGGAAAGCATACTCCAAGTGGGGTGGTAATTGCTTCGGTTCAAAGGTGGGGGGTTCTTGAGTTGATGGCTTGCCTGTTGGTACAGGAGTTTTGCCTAAATTTTCTAACTTAAGAAATCCCTTCCCTTTGAACTAAGGCTTATCATTCAATGTTGCCATCATGAGGTTTATTTCTTCATTTTCTCCCATTTCAACTTCTCCCAACTTCTCCTTGTTGTAGGCAGGGTTCAAGAGGGTCAGCCGATCTATTCACTTGGAAGCAATCATTAACTGCATCATCAAGAACATCAATCATGTAACAAGAGTCATCACTAGAGGGTGCATATTTTATGGCATCAGACATTTTAAAAATTATTTCCTCATCTTGTATCCTAAAGCTAAGTTATCCTTGTTGGACATCAATCATTGCCTTCCCGGTAGCCAGGAAAGGTCTCCCTAGGATGAGAGGGACATCCACATCTTCTTGCATGTCCAATACAATTAAATCAACGGGAAAAATGAATTTATCTACTTTAACCAACACATCTTCTATGATCCCCCTAGGATGCTTAATAGATCTATCAGCCAATTGCAATGCAACTTTGGTGGGTTGGGGCTCTCCCAATCCCAATTTTTTGAAAACCGAGTATGGCATTAAATTTATGCTAGCTCCCAAATCACATAATGTTTTTTTCAATTTTTAAACTGCCTATAGTGCAAGGGATAGTGAAACTCCCTGGATCTTTAAGCTTTTGAGGCAGCTTGTTAAGAAGACATATTGGATTGGAGTCATTGGACCAATCCGGTCCAAAAAATTTATTAGATTGGAATGGACCTGGTCTATCCGTAATAAATTTATATTGGATTGGGTTGGATTAAGCCAATATCCGGTCCACTGATATAAGATAAGAATATAGGTGTCAATGGACCAGGTTTGGATTGAATTTGAACAGATTGGATGGTCCAGACATTGAATTGGACCAGTGGAAAATGGTCCAAAATATTCATTGGACTCGACTGGACCTGGTCCATTTATAATGGACTCACATTGGACTGGATCGGATTGGACCAAATCCAGTCCAATTGACACCCCTAGTTGTAGGCGTTTAATTTATGAAAATTCTTATTGAATTTTAAGTAAATTGAGAGCTGAAATATTGATTAATGCATTATTATCAAAGTGTTTTTTTTATAAGTATTATAAGCAAAGTTATATAATATGTTAATACCTGCATGCCTTTTGTGTCGATTGAAATGTAATTCTTACTTTCTTAGACAAAAACTAGCGAAATATGTATTCCTTATATCTTTTTACCTTGTTTAATAGTAATTTGAGGCTTTGAGCCTCAAATCTAGTGTTTTCCACACCCCAATCTGCTATAACAATGCTCGTGTGGCAGATGAAGTGGTGAAAATTAGACTAGCACAATTAATAGAGCAATAATGAACATTTCCAAAGATACCTTCAATAGTTCTGTGAACAAGAAAGTTTTGCATTCAAT
>NW_010729203.1:290293-314297 GCF_000365185.1 Nelumbo nucifera
TATATATATATATATATATATATATATATATATATATATATATATATATATATATATATGAAAGAAGGCTGAAACATTTATATTTAAAGAAACTTTCCAAATTCTAATTGTAATTGCCTAATGGGTTGCCTATTTGGTGTAAAAGACTATAGAAACTAGGATAGATATAATTTAGTCAAGTAGGAACTAGAAGATAGGACTGTTCTAGTTCTAGTAGAAGACTAGTTAAGTAGGAAACTAGGAACTACCGAACTAGTAGAAGACTAGTTAAGTAGGAAGACTAGTTCGGTTCGGTTTCGGATCGGTTTCGGGTCGGTTTTGGTTTTTACACAAGAAAACCGAAACCGACCGATGCTGATGAAAACCCGGTCGACTCAGGTTGGGTCGGTCCGGGTTGGTCGATTTGGTCGGGTTGGGCCTTCTTATGAACAGCCCTAGTGTATATATATAATATACACACACACACACACACACACATATATATATATATATAAAGATATGCTTACATGTAAACTTAAAATTAATATTTTATATATTAGTATAGCTGGTTCGAATGTTTGTATTATTAGAAAGAATATATTAGTTTTTTTTTATATTCAGTGCTATGCACCATTAATAACTTCCTCCTGACCCCCTTTTCCCCAAAGTGCTCGTTGAGTGATTCCATGTGAACGCTGGAATAAACCAGTTAACACACCAGCGAGCCAGCCCTTAGTTGGTAAAAAAATATATTAATTCAAGTTTCATAAAATTTATCTTCCACATTTTTTTCATGATATACAATATCAAAATCATTTTCAGTTCATTTTATTAATAGTATATAATCTCAATTAGATTTGAGTTAAAGTAAATCGGATAAATAAGATTCAATTCAAATCTAAATATAAATGAATCAAATTTACATCTACCTAATATCAGTATTTATGGTAGTCTTAGATACCTGACCTCATTTAGATGTTTATCTCTCAATCCGCCTCAAAGTCTCTCCTCAATCGCTCAAGGACTTATAATTGAAGCCTTGGGGCTTACAATTTGTGTTGATGATTCTATTATCTCGGGGTTTCTATGGGATATGGCTTACAATTTGTGTTGATGAGGAGCTAGCATTGTTTGTGAATTTACCCGTGTTGGTCTAAGCACATCTGAACAGTACGTTCCATGCACCAACTATTCAGTCCTGCCGTGCCCCATTTACTGGGTTGACATTATCTTCCACCAAGCTGTACTTAACAGCTATCTCATCCCATTTGTAGGGAGATGGATTTTATGTGCTACAAGTTGGGTTAGGGTTATGTTATATATAGGGGTGCAATGAATTGGATCATGATTCGATCCAATCCTAATTCCCCTTATTTTGTTGGATTCTGATATTTTCATTTTGGATTTTTGGATTTGATTCAGATCACCCTTATCCAATTTGAAAGTAGCCAATCCGATGTTTTTTTATAATTTTTTATATAAAATATATATATGATAAAAATACTAAAAAATATTTTAGTTTTTTGTTTTTTATTTAAACTCTTATATTTTCTCTTTCTTTTAATAATTTATTAATTTTTCAAAGTTTATTGGATCAGATTTGAGTATATCCTAATTTGAATTTTATCTGATCCGTTTGCATTCCTAGTGTTATGTCAATGGAACCACTAGATAAAACATATTTGTTATATCTATAATATGTTTTAACCTAAAATTATTATAATATATATTATATTAAGTATGACATATATAAACATATGGCAATTTTTGTGTTAATGGAAGGGTATGATATTGGAAGAACTTTGACCAATTAGAACATTCCATGAACTTTGTTAAATACCAGCTGCTTGATTACTACTTTTATGATAAATTGATAGTTAGACAACGAGGTGATTAGTTATCGGATTTTTAGGTATCATGTCTTTTGGCTTATACAAAAGTATAAAATATTTTATATACTCAAGATTCATAGGCTGGGACTGATTCACTTCTGTGTAGCCCCAGGTTTGAGGCCTAGGATGTAGTTCGGACAGACATAGGGCTAGGTTAAGTCCCTTATAGGCTCCTATGCAAAGTGTTTAGAGCATAAGCTTATGTTTGGTTTGTGGGATGATTTGGGTGGGATGGAAAATGATGGAATGGGATGGGATGAAAAAGTGTGAAGTTTTTCATTTCTATTGTTTGGTTTATAGGAAAATTATTGAGAAAAAAAATATTGAAGCATGTCACATAAATCAGAGTTTAAAATAAAACTATTTAGCTCCTAAAATCAATTGTCCTTCTAAAAAGTTTCAAACTCTCATTGAATCCATCATTTTTCACATAGCAACGAACCATTGCTATCTAGGGGTGAGAAAGAAAAACTGAAAAACAAAGCAAAACTGAACCAGTTGGTTTGATTTTCAATTCAGTATTTTTTAAAAAAATGAAGGTACCAGTTCAGTTTCTATATATTTTATGTATATTTATATATTATATATGTTTTATATTTTTTATATATTATAAATTAATAAATATGCATTATATATATTTCTAGTTTTTATTATATATTTATGTTTTTTTATAATATATTCTAAATTAAATAAAAAAATAAAAAACTGACAGTTAACCAATCAGCTTCAATTCGGTTTGTGGGATGATTTGGGTGGGATGGAAAATGATGGAATGGGATGGGATGAAAAAGTGTGAAGTTTTTCATTTCTATTGTTTGGTTTATGGGAAAATTATTGAGAAAAAAAATATTGAAGC
The DNA here is from genome assembly GCF_000365185.1 of Nelumbo nucifera. The sequence continues at coordinate 293,021 of NW_010729203.1, forward strand.
ATGTTACATAAATCAGAGTTTAAAATAAAACTATTTAGCTCCTAAAATCAATTGTCCCTCTAAAAAGTTTCAAACTCTCATTGAATCCATCATTTTTCACATAGCAACAAACCATTGCTATCTAGGGGTGAGAAAGAAAAACTGAAAAACAAAGCAAAACTGAACCAGTTGGTTTGATTTCAATTCAGTATTTTTTTAAAAAATGAAGGTACCAGTTCAGTTTCTATATATTTTATGTATATTTATATATTATATATGTTTTATATTTTCTATATATTATAAATTAATAAATATGCATTATATATATTTCTAGTTTTTATTATATATTTATGTTTTTTATAATATATTCTAAATTAAAAAAAAATAAAAAACTGACAGTTAACCAATCAGCTTCAATTCGGTTTTGGTTACTGGTTTTTCAAAAACCGGTCATATTGGCTCGGTTTCAAAATTAGGCCACCAAACTATGAGCACCCCTATTGCTATCCATGAAATGGCATTTGTGAGAAGGCACTTTAACCCACTTTGTCCTACACTATAATGATTCATGAATTTTTTTTTCTTCCTATAGTGATTTCAAGTGCCCATAGGCTCCAAATTAGATGATAGGGATCACGACCGATGACATGGATTTGGATGAGACTGTTCCAAGTGAAGGTTTTTGTTGGAAATTGGGGTCATTGTAAATTTGGAGGAGAAGCTTTGAGGCGTGTCTGAAGACACTATTTTTAGAACGTTATTTGCCCCTATTCAGTTTCACTGAGTTTGTTGTTGGGTCACAGGCAAATCCATACAAAGAGAGCCAAGCTAACCAGCATTGAAAGAAAGTGAGCCTGAAAGCTTAATGAGCCTAAAGCCCATTTCGAACTGGGTTAATTGTATTAATTAAATAGGGGTGGATCTGGGTATGGATCAGCAGATAAGGATAAGAGGATAACTCTTATCCACTTAAAGAGTTCAGATCCAAATAGAGATTTGGATAAGAGAACTTCTAATTTGAATAGGAGAGGCTGATCTTGATTTGTAGATAAGATAAGGGATTATCCTTATCACTTAAAGAGTTTAGATCCAAATAAATATTTGAATCAAGAAACTCGTAATCAGATTAGGAGATTATCTTTTTAAGGGCTATACAGAAAGAGCAAGGCGGACCTGAAAAGACAACACAGTTTGATTGTTTCTGCCTCCAGTTCTTTCTCACTACTCTTGTCGCCCCACCCTATTTGATCTCCATCTCTTGGAAGTGATCAAGATTTGAACTTGATATTATCTCTTGCTGGAAGAAACAATTCTAAAGTTGTGCTCACTACCCCATTCGATTCTTACTAAAAAATATGAGGTTCTTGGTGAAGAACTACTTGTTGATCCTGCCTCATCCTAAACTGTGTCATATTCAATGGAGGGAGGATTTCGTACTCTCTTTGGGCGTGAACACCTGCGTTGGGAGGAGCTTTTTGTGTAGATTCCGTATCAAGTATACCTCTCCCTAATTTTGGTTTCAGATTTGGTCCGATTTGGTTACAAGAACGAACCTTGAAAATTTAATTTTCTAAATTGGGAATACAATTCACGGATGGGAGTAAGAAAATTTTGAAATTTCGCCTAGCCACCCTGCATGGTTCGACCATTCATATGATGAAACTCTCATCCCTTCAAATTAAATAATACTTAAAGGGCATTTGTGTCTTTTTCAAATGCCATTTAACGGTTAGTTAACAACTAGTAGGTACTGGATTGTCACGTTTTAAAATTTTGGATACTTAATTGTCGCATTTTAAAGTTTGGGAACCAAAGTGACACTAGGCCCAAAGTATAGGGTATTAATCGGGAATTTTCCCTAAATTATACATACTATATATAATATTTAATATATAATAAACATAAATGTTTATTTTTTATTTATTATGATTGAATATATTGGGTCAGACCCAATTGTCTCGAGAATCGATCGATTCAAATCCGGGTCAAAAAATTATAGACCCTATCGGGTCCAGCTCCTCAACATTTCATGTTGGGTCGGTTATAATTCAGCTGGTTCCAACCAAGACCGGTCCCGTTGACAGTCCTAGCCTAGATGTACCCATTCTAATACCTCTTTTCTTTTTTTCCCTTTGTGAATAAATTCTGCTTATCCTTTAGCATCCATTTACACATTCAAATATCTCACACATGTATTCTTAAATTCATGGCAAGATATACAATGTGCGGTTCGATTCCCATGCCATGGTGTATACAGAGTTTTTTGCTTGCACGGAAAGTGGGGTCGGATCGGATCAGGATAAACCAAACCCGATTTACCCGAAAAATGTACGTGCAAAGGCCAGAAGTGGAATTAGCGCATTGCGTGCAATCTCAAGGTCAGTGCAGTAGTTGGACTGACTGTTGGACTTGGACTGTCGGAAAAGCGCGAAAACGGTCACCAAACTTTAGTGAACTCTCCCTCCCTCCTTCCCTCACTGTGTATCATCTTTATCTCCCTCTTTCATTGGCTATATCCACTGTTTTTAACTGTTTACCAAAATCATGATCGGTCGTCGGAATGAGGACCAAAGCTCAAAGGACGAGTCTTTTCCTCTTCCCTGAACCATTTCTCTGCACAATTTTAGGGCTTCTTTGAACTTGCATTCTTTTATTTAGTTTTTTGACTTTTGCTCCACATTCGAGATCTAGTGTTTCAAATGGCGGCGAGTTTTTTTATGGTTTATTGAAGATGAACGGCGACAGAGAACAGGTCAGTGAAGGCAGCAGTGGCAAATTCCATATTTTGCAGCCACTTCGGGACCTTGAATCCAATTGGGCTGTTGACCTCGCCAAGAACCTCGAGGAGTATCTCTTGAAGATTTGCGCCGGTGAGATCGATGGAGAAGACGATGTCCATCTCTCTGTGAATTTTGCTGAAGGTTCGTTCCAGCACTAATTTCTCCTTCATATTCAATTTTTTAATCATTTTTGGTTATATGTTCTGACTTCTATGGAAGGTTTGTTTATTTTTATGCAATGTGCAGCTGCTCTTCTGCTTCAAGGCTCCATTCAAGTGTACAGCCGGAAGGTGGAATATCTTTATTCTTTGGTTTTGCACTCCCTTGAGTTCGTTTCTCAGAAGAGGTTCGAGTTTAAACTACTATTCTCCCCACGTTGTTCCTTTTGGTAACTAGTATGATTTCTAATTATTTTGTCAGCTCAATTTATACTAGGCGGAGGCTTTCGATTAAAATTAATACACTCGAACAATCTGAATTATAGACTTGATGTCCATGATTTTAAGTGATTGTTAATTTTCCTGAATAAATAGCCTAGCAGCCCATTTAGGTCATCTGAGTCTTTAACTAGTTGCATGGCCAAATGTGAAATGTGCGAGTTTTGGTAAACACAAGTTGGTTGAGTTTGCACAGCGTGGAAGCTGGAAACTTTTGCATTGGGAATGTTCATAAATCTGAGCAATCAATAGAACTTGGTGGGGGAACAACTAATAGGCAGATAAATCTAAGAACACATGATAAAAATAGAAAAAGTTTGAGACAAATAACTCAGGTGAAACTGAAACATTAGCTGGCTAGACTGTATGATAGTTGATGCGGCACGATCCGGGCACTCCTAGCTGGCTGCTGACTGGCTCCTAGCTGGCAACGGACAGCACCTGAGAGGAAGAAGATGAAGGATTCCCGGGGGATTTGCCCGGCGGGAATACTCCGAAGCTTTAGTTAGAACGTTGGGGGAGAAAGCAAAGAGTGTAAAGAGGCTAAGAGTGTAGGTCACGCTAGATCACTAAGTTCTCAAGATTAGCTCGAGAGCAAGTAAATTTCAGATAAGATCTCAGATGTTCGAGAGAGAGCTTCCCTTTAACTAGGGAGCTCTTATATAGGCGTCCTTGTCAAATCGGGCATAACTGCCACTGGGCTTTTGTCGTAGCTGTTACCTGCCAGGGCTGCGTAGGTGACCATTGCATGGTACTACCCAATTGGATGGGTGACACGTCTCGGGAGGACAGGCACGCCACCATCTGTCGAGAGACGTGGGTACAGTCTGCCGAATGGACAGGGACTGCGTCGTCAGTCAAGAGACGTGACGCAATCTGACGGGTACGGTCTTGTCAGATAGAAGCTTCCTTTAGAGCATCGCGTTGCTTAGTCGCAAGCTACCTTGTAGCGGGCTACCCTGTCACGCAGCGAGCTATCTTGTCGCGAGCTACTTCGTAGCGAGCTCCCAGGGGTACTTTGAGGTGACCCTCATCGGGATTGCCTTTGGGGCAGTCTTTCTGCCTAAGTGTTGGAGTGAGCTGGTTACCCTAGCTCGCGAGTTGGAATAGCCTTGGAGTATTCCCTTTTGGTAGCTCGGGGGACCTCGAACTCGCGCTGTAGCGAGCTCCCCCTATAGCGAGCTATGATGTAGCGAGCTGTCCTACAGGCTCGTTACTTAGTCGCAGTCAGGCTGCAGTGCTGAGTTGTTGCTCGTGCTGAGTCAGGTCCACGTGTCATTGTCTCAAGGGGTCAGGTCAAATCATCCTCCATCAATAGTGTTGCTGAATATAGATTTCAGTAACATTATATTTGAAGAAGAAATAGTTGCATTAGATAAAAAGAAATAACAAACTAAGAAATAAGGGAAAATGACTATAGAGACGAGAGAAAAGGTACATTGGGTCAAGCTCCCTAGTGCAGCTGGAAGTCTCTAAACGGAGGAAAACTCAAGGAAAGTAGCCAATGGCATTGATATTGCTACAAAAGTCAGGGAGTGAAGCAATAAACACTAACCTCTAGGTTTTGCAATGCGTAAAGGTAGTGACATTAACCTTCTACTAGAAGGTAGTAGAAGGGCTTGGGTTGTGGCTCTAGAACAAGACCAACAAGCAAGAGAGAGGAAACGAAGAAAATGCCGAAGCAAAACTCAATAATATTGTATTCAAATCAGGTCTCTTTGGAACAGGCAGGAAGATCGGCCAGAGAAGACTGGGGATCATGCTGAAGGAGGTGATTGCCATGAAGTTGTTGATGAGGAGAATGAACTGTTTCTGGGTCTAGATGATGTGCCTGGTAAGTTCATTTGTAGCAATCATTTCCCTTGCAGGGTTAAAGGTTCTTACCTGACATTTATTAATGTTGGCAGTGGAAGCTAAAAACTGTCTTGATGATGGGCTCTGTAAAGACCAAATTCTGGATCACTATGTGAAGCCCCCTGCAAATTTGATTGTGCTAGAAGGGGATTGTTTAGATACAACTGGTGATGCTGGGGAATTAGAATCATATCTGGTACAACTGTGGGTAATTTGTATGAGCTTAATTGTGCATTCTTTTCTTTCTTATTCAGCTCATTGCCTGGTTTGTATCATGGTTGCAGTTAGCCACCAACGATTTATACCAGGGTTTTCTTCTATTAGATCCCTGTGATGCTGTTGCAGTAAACGACTTTTTAAAGGGGGATAAGACTTGTACAGGGCACAATGTTGCCCAAAGGGGCAGCTCTTTGAGGTCTAAGACACATAAAAGTTTCCAATCCCCAACAAGATTTTCTGGTGGAACTGCTCTGAAAACATCTGTTGGACAAAGCCACGACGTTAATGCCAATCAATCTCCTATTGTTAGTTGCAACTTTGCTGATAATGATAATAATATGTGGTCAGATCCTCATGCCTGTAGTGTTCCTGAGAATAACCACCATGGAGATGAAATGGATGGAGGATATTCAAGACCTAGGAATGATTCAGATGACTTAGATGATGATGATCCATGGAAGCCTTTGAATCCCCATGAGCCTGGGAACTTGAAAGTAAAAGCTTTTAGAAAATGTAAGTGTAAAACTTTGATATTTTGCTTACGTATTATTTCCTGTTATTTATTTTATGTACCAACTACTGGTTCTGCATCTTGATTTTCATTTGCTTTGTTCCATTCAGTAATTGTTCTGAAAAAGCCTGAGAAAATTTCATCGACAAAGATGCCTATAGCTGCCCAATTTCCTTTAGCAAGACTCTGTGGCACTATAAGTTCAGAATTTTCAGAAATGTGGGAGGAAAAGCTCCATGCCCGTGAAAAGCTACGGGACTCTCAATCTCCTCCACCTTATGAAAAGGTCTATTCGAAAGGATTTTATTACTTTATTATGGTAAAATAAGGAATTTATTGACTGAAAGAACAAGAAAAAGTATACAGAACATATATGATGCAGATGTAAAGAGAGAGAGAAAAGAACAGCAGTATTTAAAGAAGTCACCCTGTTAGTCCAGCCGAGAGACCTATAGAATAAGCATATATGTAAAAAGGCCTTCCAATTAAACCACTGAAGAAGACCAGAAAGGCAGAAACCCCTTCTATTTATTGTGTCCAGAGCAGCATGCAAATCAACTACTCAAATTTATACTCAAGCCAAAACCACCATCCAACAACCCATCATAGGAGAAAACACCTCATGTCTCACCCATAGACTAACTATAGGCAACAAGACTCCCTTTTCATTTCCCCCTGCCATCTTTACCACTAACTTGTATATATTTTGGCAATTCCTTTCTTAGTCTTTCCTTTATCTCTTATTCTCTTTCTCTGAAAGTGCTACAAGCTACATTGCATCATGTTTTAGTTCAGAAGCTGCCTGGTCTCCTTGGATACATTTGAAGCAGGGACAGTGCCAGAATTCCTCACTTTGGGGGACCACTCCATTAGGATAGGGCTCACCACCATCACCCCCAATGTAATTTTAGAGGTTCACCCTGGCTCTGCCCCTGATTCTCAGCAAGGCTCTCACTTGCACTACCACTTTATCCCCATCCAACAGAGTTATTTCGCTTTATTCCAATTCTTAAAGAGAATTTTCTCCCTCCAGAAAAAAAAAGGTAGCCCCAATGATTAGCCCCTTGGGTTGTTCATTTTGCCACTTTTCAGCAATTGCATGTCTGAGGAAGTTGCCTCATTGAAAGGATTTTATTGCTTATATACAACTTAAAGTTGTTATTTTACGTTGTTTGGTTGCAGCTACGACAATCACTTGTTCCTGGCGGACACGGAAGTTGCAATATGTTTAGTAATGCTGAGAATGAAGATGAGGATATTGACCATGCAGACTTCCCTGGTTTTGGGCAAACTGATGGTAACATGCCCGATAGTGATTTCATGGACACAGAACCTCCAGTCCCTGTGAAGGTTAGTTGTTTTTTCACATAGCAGTGAAATTGTACATAAATTTTTAGCTGCATTACTTATTATCTGATCTTTTTGCAGCATGGTGATGATGCTTGTTTTGATGGCAAGGATACTTTTCAGCAGGAGAATTCAAACTCTCATGCAAATTTGGAAGATCTTTGCCGTTTACACCTGGTAAACATAGGCCTCTTTTTTTTTTCTTTTATAAGTAATCAGATTTTATTAGAGAATGGAGAGAAAAAGTTACAACTGTTTACGGAGAGGCACAAGCTTCAACCTCTCCCAACAGACTAAAAAGAAAACAAATTACAATTTGGCCCAATACAATTATTCCCTATTTGCCCCTTGCTTGGCTAAGCTGTCAGCCATAGCATTAGCTGATCTCCCCACTCATTGTATCCTAGAGGACCAGAGAATAAGAGAGCTACATTACCACTTTCATTCCTTATTACAATGGTAATTTCCCTTTTATTTACTGAAAAGAAACATGTTGACAACTACATAAACTGCTATCATTTTGGTTTTGGTAGGCAATTCTTTTTTAGCTAATTTGCTTTTCTTTATTCTAAAATGTCTATTTTATACTAGATGCAGTTCTTGTTATTTAATATTTATATATTAGTGATACTCCTATGATGCACTTAGGGGGTTTTCACGGTCTGGTTCAGTGCGGTTTGGAGAAGATCTCAGACCAAACCAGTAAATTACAGTTGGAGAAATTCTCAAGCTGAACCAAACCGTTTTGGCATGGAAGCAGGAAGCCAAACCAGACCAAACCATTTTATTATGGTGTGGTGTGATTTCTAATATGGTTTGGGGATTTTGGATCATTCTATGATTCTATTGGGCTTAACCCAATTAGAAAGCCCAAATAGCATCCCTAAAAATTAGAACTTAAAGCTTTTATGTTATTATTTTATTATAAAATAAAAGAAATTATTATATTTTTATAATTTTATACATTCTATTTAGATATATTATATTATATTATATTATATTATATTATATATATAATATTTATAAAATTAATATTGTATATATACATTTATATTATATTATATATAATTTCGGTTTATAGTTTACTGTTTGGTTTGGTTTATAAAATCTAATAAACCAAACTGAAACCATAAACTGCAATTTAGCAAAATATCAAACCGAACCAAACCGTTTTTAGGTGCAAACTGAACCAAACCACAAATTTGGTTTGGTTCGGTTCAGTTTTGTGGTTTGGACCATACAATGCATTGTCATTTCCTGATATACTACTGCTCATAAAATGCCCTAGTGTTAGTGGTTTAGTTGCACTGGTAGACAAGGTGGAAGGGTTTAGTCTGGTACTGTGATAAATTGGAAGATCATAACATGGTCCATATCATCTCAGGGCTGCTTGACATGAACTTGGTTGAACCATTGGACCAAACTCCAGTCAAGTAAGAAATTTTAGGCCCAACTGATGTAGGACTGATGTGATCCAAGGCTACACTGGTAGCAGATTTAAGGGAAACTGAAAAGATAAATGATGATGGTTACAGATGGTAAGGAGTTAGGTTCAAGTTGGGGTTGAGGGGCTAGATGTAGGTCTAGACTCTAAAGAAGGGAAATGAGGGTTTGTCTTGGGTTATTATATGGATAGATGAAGTGGTCAGAAAGATAGCTTAGTGCTGAGATTCCTGTGATATGCAGATTTTTTTTTGATAAATGAGTAAAATTTTATTAAACCAGCAAATAAGAGTTACATGCAACCCATGGAAAGGCACGGGACACTTTATTTTGGGCTGTGATTTGCAGAAATTTCTAGAGAAAAAAAAACAGTAAAAATCAATATCTCAAGATTGGAATGAAATTTCTTCAAATGTTTTAGAGGGAGGTTTCTGTAAGTGAAACAAAGAAGGGGATTGAATTTGAAAGGGTTCTGAGAAGATATGGCACAAAAGGACAAGAGTTATAAAAATTAAAAACTTTTGAGAATTAGGGTTTTTAGTGAGATTTCTTTAAAAGGTTTCAGTGGGATGAAAAAGATTTTTAAATATGGGGGATGGCTGAATCAGATCTGGTTTCAACCAAGTTTTGGTATGCAAGATTTAGAGAGACAAGTTTCTCACTCTAGAAAGGTATGTGGATGTTGAGAACTTAATTTAATGGAGAGGAGACTTACCTGGGGCCAAACTTAGTCCTTTAATTGATGTGAATGATGATTCCCCAATTACCTTTTCCCAAGTCTTTGATGCCTAGGAATCACTTCTAGGGCCTTGAGAATCAGTGAATCCCTCACCACAAGTCACACAAGCAGAAATAAGCTCTAGAATTTATTGTCCACATTTGCAACTTTATATACATATATAGACTGTCTAGAGTCAGCCAAACTATTTTCTAAACTAGGAAAACTCAAAATTACACTTCTACCACTCATAAACCGACTGAAAGAAAACTTAATGACTCACAAGCTCCATAACCAACAACTAAAAATTTAGGCATGACTAAATTATGACTAGACAAACACTACTATTGGGCTGCACCCCACAATAGAATAGTTAAAATGATGAAAATACCCATACTGTCCAAAAATAGAAAAATAAATTGAAATTCAGAAAAATTCCAATATTGACTTTTCATCTCCTGCATCACCAACACTCAAATCTATCCTTTTTTTAAAGATCTACTGGTAAACTGCATTTAATGTTAATTAGGTGGTATGACTGGACAGGTTGTATCCAGATCTTGTCTTCTTCCTTAACTCATTTTGCTACTATTATTCAGTGTTCATGTATCTTTTGGATGTCCACATTTTATATAACCATTTTTCTTCTTCTGTACAGGATGCTCTCCTTTCTAGTATAGCTGAAACTGAGAAGCAGACTGAATTGGCTTCTAGGGTTTCCACATGGAAACAGCGAATTGAGCACACATTGGAGGAGCAAGTAATTTCTAATTTTTTTTGTTGCTTTATTTGTCATTTTATTTGAGTTTCTCAAGTTTCTACTAGCCTTAACTGGTTGAACTTCTTTAACAGGATTCCCACCCTCCATTTGATATCCATGAATATGGTGGTCAAGTTTTGGATAAACTTTCCATCAAAGCCGATAGTGGAGGTTGCATGTCCTTTGCAGACATTGTTGCAGGCCAAGAAAAGCATGATGTTGCTAGGACTTTCTCGGCACTCCTACAACTGGTGATTCCCTTGTTATTCGTTAATGTTTGGAAGTAGGTACTCTGAATATTTTGATTCCCAGCTGGTTGCAATAGAGGCATCAGTTAGGGTATAAGGGAGTTTTGTAGCCTGGTGTTGGCATCTATTCTTGGACTTTGTGATCTTTATATTCTGGATTTAGTTGCCACATATTTAGAAGTTACTCTTGAGTTAACTCTAGGGTTTTGGTAACTATTGTGCCGAAGCCTTGTGGTGCATGTATGGAGGGAGGTTGGGACCAAACAATTCAACATTCTCAACTAGGACATCTCTAGCCAATTCAGTTAGAAGGTGTTGGTCAGGTTGTTGGGTGGCTAGTGGCTACTTGGTGTTGAAAACCTAGATTTGAACTGGATGGATTTGTACCTCCATGATCCCTCTTACATTTAAAAACCTGATGTGGACACCTTAAATTTCCTTAAAAGATTTACATTTCATTCTATAAATGCTCCATTTATCTATTCCAGCCATAATTTTTCTTTTCAGGTGAACAATGGAAATGTTGGTCTTGATAGAGGTAACCTAAGGAGTGAATCTGTATGTTATTCATCTGTAAATCCCTTTTATGTGCGGCTCCTTAGCCATGACAAGAGACAAGAGGCGCAGCTCCACTCATCAAAAAAGAGAGCAAAATCTCCTTTGAGGAAAAGATGCACCAAAGTGAAGGTAACAAGCTAGTTGAAGAACACTCAAAAATTAGTTCATTGGGTTTTGCCTCAGCTGTAAAATCTTCACAACCAAATAGGAAGTTGTCTGTAAGCTTGGAGTGTGATGGAATTAGCTGCACTCTCGAGGCAAGAGAAGACGTAGGCCTTGGTTGATAGAACCGGTTGGCTTACAATCTGTAACTTCAGTAGCAGGTAAAGCTGTTTCTTTCTGGGGTCCTGAAATTTCAACCACTTGCATTGAGTGGATCAGAATCATCAGATCAGTGGACTGGTGGCCCACCTTGTATGTTACTAATAACTGTAGATTGGCAGCTTGTATATGTATTTATATTGATTATTAATTTATTATGATGATCTAGATATAGGTAGAAATGCAGATTGTATTGTAGGCTTGGCAACATGTATTGTATCAATGCTCATTTGTTATAACAATATCAATGTATTTTAAACTTCACCTCCAAGATTTTACTTGGGAAGCAATATTCACTATCACTTGGGCATGGTGCATTATTGTTGTAACCTATTTTCAGGACTGATTTATGATATTAATATTTCAATGACTATTGTACTTAAAAAGTCGTCCCAACAACTTAAAAATAATTCAATTCTTAAGTGCTTTTTGCGATCTCAGAAACCACTTATTCCCTTGCCTCTAATGTCAGATATGTGGAGAACTTGGATGGCTCAGATTGATTAATTCAAGAGGTGGCTAATTGATTGCGTGTAATGGTTTAGGACATTGGATGAGTCATTGTGCTAGATTAACAATAGAGCATGTTATTCTCCAACTTTGCACTCAGATTCATGAATTTCTCTTTGCTCTTGGTGCTTTTTTAATTGGCGAATCATACTAGAAAGAGTAACTATAAAAGCAGTGTAATCAGAAATAAGAGTGGTTCTTAAGGTTGGGTTTGAATGCAGTGTAAAAGTAAAAGTACATTGATAGAGTTGTACACTGATTGGTTTAAAATTATGAACCGTTGTAAATGAAGAGCGGGATTATCGATAAATATTTACATTGTTCTTGTCGAAGTGGTATTTACATCAATTATCGATGTAAAACTCAACATGAGTGGAATTTTACATCAATGTTTTCGATGTTTAACTGCGCTCCATCCAAAAGCTGACAAAACCGGACCAAAGATTTTAATTACTCAAGTCGGTATTTACATTGCAAACAAACGCAGCCTAACGAGAGATAAAATTCCAGTGTAGAGATTAGTGATGGTTAGGGCATTACTATATCTGGCTGAAGAGTGCAGACCTTTGTTTCTATCCCTCTTTCCATCAAGGTTTAAAAAGTGAATTGGATAGACAATTTTAGGTTATGTATCATAATACATTTTGCAAATACATGAATACAGTTGAACAATTAGGATAGACATAGATACATTAAAGTAATTCACAAAAAAAAAAAAAAAAAATTCTAGAAATGCATAAAACTAAATTTGAGGTTGAAATTACTGTGACCAAGGATCAAACAGATGAAATTCACATGCTTTAGTGCTTTATATGAAGTAATAAATTGCAACCAATATGCGGGACAATGTAGATAAATATATTATAGAATAACTTCACCAATGCCTCGACTCTTAATCTACTAAAAGTTTAATATAAGACACCTTAAATATGATGATAAAGTATTAAAATAACCTTATTATAGATTTGGTTCATTGTCCATGTTCGACTGGATTAAATTACTTTGATTTTAATCAATTTTATTTATGTAAGATCTAAAATTATTTTCCAGATAAGAACTCTTGCAAAAATTTTCAAAATGAACAAAAAATGTTTGAAGGTCAAAAGTGACCTAACAACAAGGTTTAAAGCATTACTCTATTGTGCAATACTGCAATGTGCATCATACTGTAAAGTGGTACAAACCTGTATCCACTAATATACAATCAATATCATACTCTATTGTGCCTTGCACTAACCCCATGAGAGGACTCTTTCAATAGCGTGGTCAAACAAGTGGCATACTATCTTCTCGAGAAAGAGCATTAGAGAGTGGTTATTTTCACTCTCAATGTAAGTCCCCTTCTTAAAACATATGTTTATCCATTCTCAAAAAAAGTAAAAATAGTTATCTCTAATCTCCAAAACAAAACATCAACTTAAAAAATGTCTCTACCTATGAAAAAAAAAATACATCCACTTAAATATTTATAACATCCATACTAATCTTTTCAATTCAAATAAAGAATTATTATAAACACTTTTAAGGTTGTCAATAGGCCAGGTCCAACCCGATGGACCCAAACTGATTGAATCGGTTTTGATTCCAGGATCTGGTACCAATAGGTCGATTTTGGTTCTTGATATATAGTCCGGTTATTATAAGTTCGAATTCGATTTTACCCAGTCCCGAACCAACTCAGACCCAATTGTCCATCAGATCACACCCAATTAAATGTATAATATTTTCAGAAAGTTTACTATAATCGGGTCTACAGGATCAGGTCCAATTGTCCCAAGATCCTATTAGGTCTGGTTTGGTTCCAGCTCCTCAATATTTTTTCTCGGATTGGTTCCGGTTGTACCCAGACCCGATCCGTTGACAAATCCTACATGGTGCGGGTCTCATGCTTTTAGATGAAATAAGTTATGAATTACAAACTCATTTAACTTTTAAAATGAAATAAAAAAAAAAAACTACGATTAAATATACGGGATAAATAATGAATCTCAAATAAAATGGGTTATTGTTTATTGATGGAGGGTGATTTAACCCGACCTCTTGACTAGGCAACACATGGACATGATTCAACGTAAGTGACAGCTCAGCATGACAGCCTGGGTACAACTCGGCGTAATGAGTTCGCTGAAACCTAGCCTAACAGCTCGCCACCAAGCAGCTCACCACCAGGTAGCTCGCTACAAAGTAGTTCGCTATTGAGCGATCCAAGGGTTTCGGGAAGCTTCTTATCTAACAAGATCATGCCCGTCAGACTGCTCCCACATCCCTTGTTTGACGGCGCAGCACCTGCCAATCCAAAGGATTGCGCCCACGTCTCTTAATAGGCGGCGGCGTGCCTGCCAGCTCCAAAAACGTCTCTCGACTGACAGGGCCGTACCCTGTGACGATTACCTGCGCCCACCTGCTCAACCCTGGCAAATAACGACTGCGGCAGAGAATCAAAGGCGGTTACACCCGATTTGACAGAGCATTAATATATAAGGGCTCCGACCCCCAAGGAAAAGGGGTAATCGAAAATTGCGCATCTTCACTCTTAGCATTTATTTCTCGCAACTCTCTCAGTTCTCCGTCGAGTTCTAACTTAAGCATCGGAGTGTTCCCACCAGGCGAGCTCCCCAGGAATCCTTCACGTTCTTTTGTACAGATACCTCATCCAGCGCCAGCTAGGAGCATAGCCCCTGCTAGGTAGGAGTGACCAGATCGCACACCATCATTTGGTGCCATCTGTGGGAACGCTTCGAAAAGCCTTCTTCCACCAAGTTTTGCAACCTCAATATCCATGGCTTCCTCTAGCAACGCCGGACATAACTCAGGTGCGAACACTTCCCCTGAACCTCAGCTTCCTATAGTGTGCGTCGGACAGTTCACCCTTCCTCCCTCTGCAGATGGGGTATCGACGCTGAATGTGCCTCAGATCGCGACACCGGTGAGCGCTCCGCTCCCCTCCGCAGTAGGCACCACTTTCACTGAGCCTTCTCTTCCCCCACTAGCTGGACCAAACCAGCTCGAAGATCTGATGCATTGCATGCGAGCCAAACAAGCTCAAGTGCAGCAAGTCCAACAACTTCAGTTGTACCAGCAGCAAGCTCTACACCATGTATACCAGCAGCAGTTCCCCCTGTTGCCTCTGAACCAGTCACCGATTCCACCACGGCACCCAGCCTCGCAACAGACTAAGCCTCGTCGCCGAAATGAACACCCCTTTCGCCAAGGAGAGACCTCCCAGGCCCAGAATCCTCCCAGGAGCCAAGTCTCATCCCGCGACAGGATGGAGAATCCAGTCACACCCAGCTCTCCGCGCACGGTCAAGTCGGGAAACTCTCAGCCTCCCAGACCCGCATCACCTCAGCTTTCTGAGTTCGTGGCCCCTCTCCTTGAGAACCGATTCAAAGTCCTGGCTGCGGACTCCAGGCAAGAACCGGTCCACAGTCGTCATCAGTAGTCCAAGCTGCTCCCTGCAAGAACCGTTCTTGACAACACAGAAGCGAGCAACACCAATGCAGAGCCCGCAAAGAAGCAGAGGAGACATCGCCGAGCTCGCCGAATTGCGACACATCACCTACCTAAACTCAAAGAGAAAGAAGAGGTAAGCTCGGACAAAGTGAAAACCACTCCGCTCCTCTCCGTACCATCCCCTCTGTCCCTCGAACTCTTGGCCGTCCCAATGCCCAAGGACTTCAAATTACCTCCCCTAGACAAGTATGACGGATCGTTTGACCCGAATGATCACATGGATGCCTTCTAGTCGCAAATGCACCTGACAAGGGCAAGCGAGTCCTGCATGTGTGTGGCCTTCTCTACCACTTTCAAAGTAGTAGCCCGCACGTGGTACAGGAACCTTGCGCCCGGGACAATAAAAAGTTGGGCACAGTTTGTGCAGGTCTTCACCTCCCACTTCGTCACCAGCAAAAGATGCCCTAGAACCCAAGAAAGTCTCCTCGGCATAGTCCAGAGGGAAGGGGAGTCCATCCACAGCTACATCAAGCGGTTTAATGATGCTTGTCTACAGATACCTGACTTAGACCCCGCAATGCGCCTCACAGCAGACAAGAGAGGCATAACACACAAGGAGTTTAAGTGGCATGTAGTTGTCAACCGGCCTAAGACTGTAACCGAGTTCCTCAAACTCGCAGACCAGTTCATAAGAATGAAGGAGGAGATTAACTAGAAGAATGAAAGTTTGCCTGAAAAGAGGAAAAGAGAAGTTGAGTCATCGATTCATGGGGACAGCAAGAAGAAGACAGACCCAGCTCGGGGAGGAAGGACAAGTCAGTCTTTCCAAGCTCCTCCAGCGGAAAGGACTGACTACACACCTCTAAATGCAAAGCGGGTCGAGATTCTCATGGCGATCAAGGATGCCCGTATGTGAAGTGGCCACCTCGGGTGAGAGGGGACTCGAGTGTTAGAAATAAAAATTTGTATTGTAATTTTCATAAAGATCACGGTCATAGTACAGAAAGTTGTAAGAACCTCCGCGACAAGATAGAAGAGCAGGTCAGTAGGGCGAGCAAGGTAGGGACGCCCTGAATCTAGCAGCAGGAAAGGTGAGTAGCCACAGAGGCCACCTCCCGAAGAGAGGCCAGTTCGAGGGACCATACATATGATCACCGGAGGATCAATTGTTGTGGGCTGCACATCGGCCGCAGCTCGGACCTCAGCTCGTGAGATCAGAAGGGAAGAGTAGAACCCCCCGAAGCGGCCAAGAACAGAGGAATCGATCTTCTTCACCGAGGATGACGCACGCAGAGTCCACTACCCTCACGATGACGCGCTTGTCGTGAAGATAAGGATCAATGATTTTGAGGTGTGGCGCGCCCTCGTCGACTCCGGCATCTCGACAGACATCCTCTTCAAAGCCGCGTTCGATAAGCTTCATCTCTAAGAGAGCGACCTCAAGCCCGCAAGTACTCCCTTGGTGGGCTTCAGCGAAGAGGAAGTCAGGCCCTTGGGGAGGACCACTGTACCTGAGGAGGTCGGCACCTGGCCTAGCATAGTGAGACTCAGCCATGACTTTTTGGTGGTTGCAACTCCCTCCCCGTACAACGCCATAATAGGTCGGCCCATAACCCATGCTCTACGTGCAGTGGTCTCCATCTATTATTTGGCGATGAAGTTCCCCACGGACTTCGGAGTTGGGGTAGCGCGAGGCATTCAGCTCGAGTCTCACAAGTGCTACGTCGCCGCTCTCAAAGAAAAAGCCAAGGTGGCAGATGACCTCGAGCTGGAGCGACTTGCGGAGCATTGTGAAGAGCGAGTTGCACCTACGAAAGAGACTGTTTCCGTGCCAACTTCGATAGAGGACCCAACTCGGACACTTCAGATCGGCGCTTTAGTCGAGGAGCCTCTGCGATCTCAACTGGTAAGTTTCTTGCTTAGAAATTTAGATGTTTTTGCATGGTTCGCGGCAGAGATGCCCGCCATAGACTCAAGCATCATCACTCACAAACTTAACACTGATCCTGTCGTTAGGCTCGTTAAACAGAAGAAACGCAACCTAGCCCCAGAGCGTTGGAGAGCAGTTGGCGAGGAGGTCAGGAAGCTCCTCGCAGCTGATTTTATTAGGGAAGTCCATTACCCGAGCTGGGGGGCCCTGTTCTGGTAAAAAAGGCTAACGGTAAATGGTGCATGTGCGTCGACTATACCGACCTGAATCGGGCTTGCCCGAAGGACTGCTTCCCACTCCCCAGGATCGACCGTTTGGTGGACGCGACCTCAGGGCATGAGTTGTTGAGCTTCTTTGACACCTATTCGGGCTACAATCATATCAGAATGGACCCTGCCGATGAAGAAAAAATAGCCTTTATAACCGAGCTCAGCCTGTACTACTACAAGGTCATGCCCTTCGGACTGAAAAAAGCCGAGGCAACATTCCAAAGACTTGTAAACAAATTGTTTGAGCCATTGATCAGCAAGAAAGTAGCATGCTATGTAGACGACATGGTCATCAAAACTCAGTTTTCAAGTGATTTAATAAAGGACTTACATTCTGTCTTTGAAATCTTGCGTAAATTTAACATGAAATTAAACCCAAACAAGTGTGTTTTCGGTGTCACCTCAGGTAAATTCTTAGGTTCATCGTCAACCAACGTGGCATTGAGGCTAACCTGAAAAAATTAGGGTAATCTTAGATATGAGACCACCCCGAAAATTGAAGGAGGTTCAGAGGTTGAACGGCCGCATAGCCGCTCTGAGCCGCTTCATGTCCAGATCGGCATATCGCTGCCTGCCTTTCTTCAAGGAAATTAAAAGCAAAGACTTCGAATACACCGAAGGCTGCCAGTTCGCTTTCGACGAGCTCAAAAAGTACCTCGTCCACATCCCAACCTTGACCCGACCCGAGGTCGGAGATACTTTGGAGCCATACCTCTCCGCGAGTGACGAGATAGTCAGCTCAGTACTAATAAAAGAGGTAGATCGGGTCCAACGGCCTATCTACTATGTTAGCAAAGTGTTGCAGGGGGCAGAAACGAGGTACCCAGAGATCGAAAAGTTGGCGTATGCTCTAGTTGTTGCAACTCGTATGATTCGTTCGTACTTCCAAGCCCATACTATCATTGTTCTCACCAATAAGCCTCTAAGGCAAGTCTTGCTCAAGCCCAAGGTGTTTGGTAGGTTGACGAAGTGGGCCATCGAGCTCAGCGAGTACGACATCCAGTACAAGCCGTGAACTGCTATCAAGGCCCAAGCCTTGGCTGACTTTGTCGTAGAATGTAGTTTCAGCACCGAAGTCCCCAGGTCGGACGAGCCCGAGCACCGCAAGGGAACAACCAGCGCGACTTCTCTCCTAGTTAGATTAAATCCGAACTGGGATGAGGAGCCCTGGATCCTTCACGTGGACGGCTCGTCAAATCAGCAGGGCAGCGGAGCTGGAATCGTTCTGTACGGGCCAAGCAGTGTGAAACTGGAGTACGCGCTACGCTTTGAGTTCGCTACATCCAACAATGAAGCAGAGTATGACGCGTTAATAGCCAAGCTGGCTCTAGCAAATGAAGTGAAAGCCAAGCACATCGTCATCTGTAGTGACTCCCAGCTCGTGGTCAACCAAGTCACGGGTGAATATGAAGCTCGCAAGCCAACCACGGTCACCTACTTAGCCAAAGTAAGAGAGGCTCTGCTCAACTTTCAGTCCTAATTCATCAAGCAAATCTCGAGATCTGAGAATTTTGAGGCCGACGCCCTGTCCCGACTAGCCAACACAAGTGATAATACCATGAGAGCTGTGTACAAAAAGAACTTGCCTCGGCCTAGCATTCTCGAAGGGGCAGAGGAGGTCAGTCCTGTCATACAAGCAGATCGTAATGCTACTAAAAGGGTAGAGCGGCAGGCAGCCAAATACGTCATAATAGACGAACGGTTATACCGAAGATCATACACTCTCCCTTACCTGCGTTGCTTGCGACCTTCCGAGGCCGAGCTCGTGCTCCGCGACACTCATGAGGGCCTGTGCGGTGGACACTTGGGGGGCAGGTCTCTCGCCCAGAAAGCGCTATGACAGGGATACTACTGGCCAACGATGAAGGCAGATGCAATCGAGTTTGTCAGAAAGTGTGACAAATGTCAGAAGCACGCCAACATCCACCACCATCCCGTTGCCGACCTAAAATACCTCACCAGCCCGTGGCCTTTCGCACAATGGTGGATCGATATACTCGGACCATTTCCACCAGCGACAGGATATAGGAGGTTCTTAGTGGTAGCAGTTGATTATTTCACTAAGTGGGTGGAGGCCGAACCCCTCGCAACGATCACAACGTGGAATGCGTAGAACTTCTTCTAGAAGAATATAGTTTGTCGTTTCAGACTACCCCGAGTACTAATCTCTGACAATGGAAAGCAGTTCGAGGACTCTAAATTCCAGAACTGGTGCAAGGATATGGGAATACAACAGAATTTTACCTCGGTGGCACATCATCAAGCGAATGGTCAAGCGGAGGTCACAAATAGAGCCATTCTCCACGGACTGAAAGTGCGCCTAGACCGAGCTAAGGGACTGCGGGTAGATGAGTTGCCTAGTGTATTATGGGCTTATCGAACCACGGTGAAGACTGCAACAAGCGAAACCCCCTTCAACCTCACATACGGCATCAAGGCAGTCATCCCAGCCGAGATCGAGGTCCCCACACTACGTCTGGAAGTGTACGATGACGAGACAGACGGGGATGAGCTACGCACCAACCTCGACCTACTTGACGAAGTACGGGACCTCGCATACATTAGGGCTGCGGCCTACCAGCAAAGTAGCTTGGTACTATAACGCCAGGGTCAAGAGGCGGAACCTCCGCATCGGAGACCTGGTCCTTCGTAAAGTCATGGTACCTGAGCCCGATGTTGGTAAGCTCGGGCCAAATTGGGAAGGACCTTACCGAGTAAAGCAGGTGCTCGGGGAAGGAACGTATGAGCTCGAAACCCTAGAAGGGAAGTAGGTACCTTGAGCATGGAATATTGTCAACCTAAGGCATTATTTACCTGTAAGTGCCGAGCTAAGGACCTCGGCGCCTAGTCACCTCTTCGGCATGGGCGAACTCTAGGAGAGTGGACTATTAAGTTGCTCCCCCAGCCTAAGGGCCAAAACGCCGAGCTAAGGACCTCGACACCCAGTCGCCTCTTCAACATGGGCAAACTCCGGGAGAATGGACTATAAGTCGCTCTCCTAGCCTAAGGGCCAAAAAGCCGAGCTAAAGACCTCGACACCCAGCCGCCTCTTCAGCATGGGCGAACTCCAGGAGAATGGACCAAGGGCTAAAACACTGAGGTAACGAAAGACCTTGGCGCTCTAAGTAGCTCGTGTAATTCGAGATGATTCTTCAGTTACCCTTGCTTGTTACCAGCTCAGTAGCTCGGCAGCTCGGGTAACCTATCTACGTGACTTAGATCAAAAAAGGAGTCATTCTAAGCAAAAACAAACATTTCATACCAAGGTTCTTAAAAAAAAAAAAAAGGCCTAACGGCCCGAGAGAGTACTTCAAGAAAGAAAAGAAGAGAAAACCGGGCTCAGCCACCTGGGAACATGCATTCCAAAGGTCAGAAGAAAGAAAAAGAACAACCCCAGCCCTAGGGGTCCACCGCCTCCACATCCTCGTCAGTCTCCTCCAGGGAGTTAGGCTCCTCCTCCTCTGCTGCATCCGCCGCCTCCGGGGCAAGGTCCTTCATTGTAATGCCGTCAAGACTTAGATCGGAGAACTTTTTCCGAACCAGGTATCGGCAAAGCTTGAACCCCGAGTGGTAGGACTTCGTGCCATAGTCGACTTGGAGATCTTGAAACTCCGTGGACTCTTTGAAGAGGTCCACCGCCTTGACCTGCTCTTCCTCCACAGCAGCATTGAAGGCTCAAGTCCGTTCATGGAGCGTGGCCTCCAAACTTTGAATCTGTTGACGAAGCCGCTCCCTTTCATCGGCCACCCTCAAGGACTCCTCCCTGTAACGGGCGCTCTCCTCGGTCAACTGGGAGATCTGAGCTTGCT
The DNA here is from genome assembly GCF_000365185.1 of Nelumbo nucifera. The sequence continues at coordinate 314,167 of NW_010729203.1, forward strand.
GGTCCTGGACATGCAGCCCCTGGGCCTCGCTTCCCTTCTGAGCCTGGAGGACCTCACCTCGGGCCCGGTCGAGCTCACGTTGGAGCCTCCGCACCTCCCTCCTCTAGTGGTGGGCGTCCTGGGAGTGAACG
>NW_010729203.1:331610-365112 GCF_000365185.1 Nelumbo nucifera
CCCCAAAGAGGAGGTATGCAAACTTTGCGCTATCTGGTTTATCTTGCCTTTGAAGGATTCTAACTTAAGCTTCGGAGCCTTTACATCGGGTTCTCCCCGGAGCTTCTTCATCTCCTCCGTTTCAGGTTCCCCGCTACTCGATTCAAAGGCAAGGTCATTGACAGCTAAGACCGGCCGGATTGCACATCATCAAAATCCAATTCAAAAGGGCCGATTTTAAACTTGTTCATCCTCTGAACCAGTCAAAACCCTATAAGAGTGTATCACAAAGCTTTTATACAGGCTGATACGCATCGATATTTTGAACATTGTAACATTGTAGGGTTGAGGCTTGGAACATTGTGCTAAGCATGAAGTAAAAGCGAAGACGAAACTAATAAAAATGAAATTCAACTAATCCCACTAATCTCTTGCCTCTTTCGCCAGAGGTTTGTAGGGTTATTGGGACTACTTGGCGCATTCTTATCGGATGTTTAAAATGATACATATCTTTATACCTAAAAGCCCCTTTGGGAGCAGTCCGGATTTCCTACTAACTTCCCTCTACTCCCCTCTCTACTAACCCATTAAAATTATTCCAGCTGTCACAAAGTCCTATCTAGCTTAACGATTTACTAATCCCTTAATTAATCCCTCCGTTAGATACTATTTTAAAGAAATACCTATTTTTATGCATTAATTAAATATTTCTAAAAATAAAAATATAATAATTTTGGGTGGTCTGTAACTCTTTTTCCGATGCATGAATTTGCTTTACTAGGCTTAGAGAATTAATTTGTATATAATTAAAGAGAAAATGGGAAATTTGAATATAATTAAAATAGATATTTTTATTTTTATTTCTTTTCTAGGCCTAATGAAGCAAATTCATGCATGGAATAAGAGTTACAGATAGGGGTGAGCAAAAAAACAAAAAAACCGACCGAAATTGAACCAAAAAATCAGTTAATCGGTTTGGTGTTTTTAAAAAACCGAAGGTACTGATTCGGTTTTGGTTAACCAATTTAAAAAATCAGCAATTAACCAAACCAACCAGCAAACATGTTTTTCTATATATTTATGTATATTATATATATTTTATATATTATAAATTAATAAATACACATTATATATATATAATTTTTTATTATATATTTATATATTTTTATAATAAATATTATAAAGTCAAAAAAACGAAAAACCAACAAACCAAACCAGTCAACCAATTAATCAACTGATTTTGGTTCGATTCCGGTTACCAGTTTTCTAGAAACTGGTACTACCGATTCGATTCACAAAAAAGACCCATGGTTCGAATAAGCACCCCTAGTTACAGACCACCCAAAATTATTATATTTTTATTTTTAGAAATATTTAATTAATGCATAAATATACATATTTCTTTAAAATAGTATCCAACGGAGGGTTTAATTAACCTGAGAGGACTTAGTGACAGGTGGAATAATTTTAATGGGTTGATCGAGGGGAGTAGAGGGTAGTAGGAAATCTGGACTGCTTTGGGAGGGGCTTATGCGGTGATTGGGCCGCATTGACTACGCCGCTTCTGAATACCTATAATCAACGTTCAAAGTATTGACACCGGCTGATACGCCCTGACGTACATTTTTTAATTTTACTTGTTTTTTTTAAATCAGTTCAGAGGGGCCGGTTTAAGGCCCAATTACCCTTTAAACCAGTGGCTGACCCGATACAATGGGCCAGTTTAAAACCTGACTACTCTCTGAACCAGTGGCTGACCCGATACAACCCCTGTAGGGGCGTATCCGGAAGCCACCAGCAAGATACGTATCGAATCCATACTTTGAACCTTGCCTATAATAACTTCAGCAGAAAGTCAACTATTTTCGGCTATCCAGATTTTTACCAAAACATTCTGGGCTCCATGCATCATGCAATACCAAAAGCAGCTGTCTGAAAGCCCTCCCAAACGGGCAATGAGTCAATGACTGGGACTGATGGGGACAGATGAGAACAGGGGAGTAAATGGATCTCCAACTATCCTATTCCTATGTTAAATTAGATTGAGAAGAAAGCCAAACAGCTGAAGTGAAGATTTCTACGCGTTTGATTTCTACCCGACGATGTACACTTCTTTTTTCAATAAAATTTTACCTTAATAAAATAAAAATCAAAGAAAGGAAACATTTACAAATGAAGATGAGACGGATCATATGGACAACAAAAGCATGACGGGAGATTAAAAAACAAAAAAAAGGTTGAGCCCTGCTGCACATCATAGAAGCATCCTGGTCTCTCTGTAAACCTTGTTTTGGGTGTTGGTGGTGAGGCTGAAACTTGAAGCTACCATTACCTGGGATTTGCTTCAGATGGCTGATTACTTAAAGGATTTGACTGGATAGAAGATAGAGTTCCATTATCTTGAGGGGCCGAACCACCCCACTTAGGCTCTGCATCAGATGGCTCTACCACATGGACTGCACCATCGCTCATGCCAAGGGCAATTTGATTGGGCTCAGACGGATGAGCTGCTACCACCAATGGGTAGACAATGCTGCTGCTGCAGGATCCAAGTCAGTGCCAAAGGGTTAAGTAAGCTTCAGAAATTCCAAAAGTCCATTTAATAATCATCTATAATAGAATCTTAACATGTAATGAATGGAAAAGAAAGAGCTTTCCAACTCTTTTGGGCAGTTTGTCAGAAAAAAAAAAAAAAAAAATGTGAAGCAACCCACCATGCCAGCCTACCCGATGGAATTATTAGCAAGAACAAGGTATACATAACAATAAAATCATAGGGGACAATAATTCCATCCAATTCCCCCAAACATTTATTGTAGGTTTAGCAGGAATTAGGTGCATTGACGGAAGCAATCATTCAAATACTTCAAAGGTGCACTAATGCATAGAAATCATTACACCACTGCATACCTGGCAGAGGGAGGCATATAAGCAGAGGGTGCTATTCGACACCGAAGCCTCAAACTGTCTGCATCAAATACTCCAACAGCACCATCACAAAATCCTGCATATACCAGCTGGCCATCACACGAGTATATTGCACTTGAGATGGGAGCAGCAAGCGCATCTCTTGGTAACCACTGCAAGATGTTGAAGATAAAAGTATACATAACCAACCATAGTTACTGAAATCATAACGCCATAACTGCAAGTTTAAGCCAAGTCACCAGAATTATTGAAAAATCCTATTGATTTATGAATTGCAACGAGCCAGTTTGCAACTTGGTATAGATTTATAACATGCGACACTTTAAAAGCATGGAAAATTTAGAACAAAAGAAGCCCTAATTATTTTCTCTCTAACTACATTACTTATACAGCGACATATATTGAAAATTCCTATGGCTCTCTAAATTGAACACAAAACAGCACCCAAGAGGACTTCAAAACTATAGTCGAATATCAAGTAAACGTTTAGGGTTTTAGCCTTAAAACTAAGTAAATTAAAACATGCTTTTGGCATTAGTTAACTAGTACTGGTTGACCTAAAAGGAGGAAAAGAAAACCTCATTAGGTTTTACAAAACGGAAACAAGTAAATAAAAGTAACTTCTTTTATCAATACAAAAATAACAAACTTCAGAAGACTACCTTAACAATTCAGACTCCTTCAAAGACTACAAATTGTTAACAACGAACTCATGGTTTAAAAAATAGTGGAAAAGCCAAAAACTTACAACCTAATATTCATCCACTGGTTAGCAAGAAAATGATATATTAGCTAGTCACTTGAGTTTTTATTGGACCTCTTGACAGGCAAGTAGTTGAAGATTTTCTATTATAAAATAATTTAATTTAATTTTCCTCCAATCTTTCCTTTCTAGTTAAGATGCAGGTATGACGTATGACATTGGATAGTCTAGACAAATTGAACACAGTCCAGGGTTACAAACTGCCCTTCAAACACAAAAAAGGGCAAGAAAACCTAGGACTTTTACCACTCAGCGTGATGGAAATCTTCCCTTGCATGTTTGCTACAATGAATTTCAAATTTTCTCTACTTTTCTCCATTAAGTCTTTACTAGAACCACAGCCAAGATATGAAAACCTAATTTCAATGATGATCCAGATGCAATGCAGCAAAGCCGTTGCACCAGAACATTAAGTTCATCACGTTCCATATCCATAAAAATTTGAACCATCAGCATTTTTCCCAAAACATGAAGTAGGGCTGTTCACAAATAAATTCAAACCAACCAAACTGACCAATCCGGCCCGACCCAACCCGATTTGGCTGGTTTTTCTTTTTATTTTTTTTTTTTGTAAAAGGTAAGGTACTTTGTTAAATCAAAGAACAATACAATAGAGCCTAGGCCATTAGAGGCTGCCTAGGGCCATCTCAGATTACAATCTCATCCAAGACTGAGAACTAAACAACAACCGCATATTCTGATTTTTAAAATCCTCTGTTGCTGACACCCAAGACAATAATTTGCCCACAGCTTTCTGCACCATTTCCTCTGGTGTTTTAGCTTTACCTTGGAAAATTTCTGTTGTTTCTCAGTCCCAATAGTCCAAAGAACAGCTGCCGGAATAGTGTTCCAAACCAAGTTACCTTTCTTGCCGAGGCCCTCAATTTTCCAACAATACAGCAGTTCCTTCACTGAAATTGGCATTACCCAATTGACTTCCGAGGCCATAAGGAAATGCCCCCAGATATAAGTCGAAACTGGGCAATGAATAGACAGGTGTTCAATAGATTCTGCTGAACCACCACACAATCCACATGAAATATCCAGAATCTGAATGGCATGTCTCATCAGATTCACTCTGGTCAGACACTTGTCTAAAACCATTGTCCAAATCAGAAAATTTACTTTAGAGGGGCTAGTTGAGTTCTAGATTTGCCTAGCCGGAAAGTTCACTTGACCTGAACTGACCAAATTAAGGAACATGGACTTAACAGTGAAAAAACCATTGGCTTCCCATTTCCAATTCCAAGCATCCTCTGTATTTGAGTCAATCCTCTGATTTTAAGCAAACCCAACAGAGTCGCATACTCTTCAACTTCCCAATCAAAGAGACTCCTCCTACAAAGCGGATTCCAAATAATAGAATTACCTGAAACATTAAGGTTCTCGGCAACAGAGGAATCCTGATTAACAGAAATTTGATACAAGAGAGGGAAGGCTTCTTTCAAGCACACTTCAGAGCACCAAGAATCTTTCCAAAATTTAATCCTTTCCCCATTTCCCACCTTAAATCCAATTCCTTCCTCAAATAAAGGAAAGACCTTCAAGATACCTGCCCATATGGAACTTATCCCTTTTGTAGAAGGGCACTTGGATCTCCAATAACCCCAATCCACCCCATATTTTTCCACAATAAGATTTCTCCACCATGCATTTCTTTAATTAGCAAATCTTCATAGCCATTTGCTAAGAAGGGCAGAATTGAACTTCTTCAATTTTCTTATTCCCAGCCCACCAACTTCCTTAAGAAGACACACTTGTTCCCAATTTACAATGTGGATCTTCTTTTCCTCCTCCCATCCCCTCCATAAGAAATTCCTCTCGATTTGCTCCAATCTATTTGCAACTTTGATTGGAATAGGGAAAAGGGAGAGGACATAAGTAGGAAGATTAGAGAGAGTGTTCTTGATCAATGTTACTCTACCCCCAAAAGAAAGATATTTAGCTTTCCAAAATGCCAGTTTCCTCTCCATTCTCTCAATAACTGGAACCCAAGTCTCAGAGGAAGTACACTTTACCCCAAGAGGAAGCCCCAAGTACTTGACCGGGAGATAAGCAATCTGACAAGCCATCACATCTGCACAATCTTCTAAGTTTGTAACATGACCCATAGGGATGATCTAAGACTTACTCAAGTTGACCTTGAGACCAGACACCACCTCAAACCAACTCAGAATTCTAAACACCACCTCCAACTGACTTGGGGAAGCATCAACAAAACATAAGGTATCGTCTGCAAACTGAAGGATATTAACTTTTTCCTTTCCAAGCGAGATTGCAAAGCCATCCCAAAGCCCATTCTCTGCAGCCTTCTTGCTAAAAAGAGTTTCAATTTTCACACATGAAAACCGAAACCAAACCAAGTTATCTATAAATATATTCTCACTGAAATATTATAATATATATATATATATATTTAAAGCTGAAATATATATATTTTGGAAATGTATATATTTAAACCAAAACCAACCCAAACCGACCTAAACCGATCAGGTTGGTTTTGCTTAATAGAGGGTCGGTTTCGGTTAAATCTTTAGGTAACCCGACCAGGTGGGGTCGGTTGAAAAAAAAACTGGTAAACCAACCCAACCCGACCCGTGAACAGCCCTAACATGAAGCATAGAACTTGCTCTTTTTTCTATTTTTATATCCATATGCTATAAACATGAAGCATTGAGGATAGATACTACTTAAAGGAAAACAAATATATAAAATCAGTAAAATATTCACTTATTTGAATTAGTAATAATAAATTGAGATAAACAACTTACTGAGCACAGGCACTCAAGTTTGCTGTCATACACAACAACTTGGCTCTCATGGACCACTAATAAATGAACCTGATCATTATGGAATTGGACCTTGGTTTCTCCAACCAGTGGGGTGGAGCGGCCAGGGGGTACTTGTATGAATCGTGCTTTCCTCTTTTCCCATCCATCAATGCTCCACATGCAAAGCTGTATATTCAACCCGTAACAGAAAAGTTATTCACAACTAATAATAATTAAGGAACTACATGAATCATTTACATTGTTTCTAAAGAGAAGCAAGACAACAGCTCCTAAATGGTCCTGTGTTCATCTATATATAAATTCATAAATATAAATCCTAATTACCAATCACAGTGCCACCAGAGTACACATTCTCATGGTAATGGTTTTTTCCAAGCACAATGTGCAGTTTATCAATCAATACCTGCGCATCAGCTCCTGATGATACCAATACGTTCAAAGTCGGGGAAAATGCAAGGCCAGTTATTCGTTTCTGATGCCCCTTCAGTTTGGTTTTAACCTGAAAAGTCAATTAAAAGTTAGAAACACTTCAGAACAATACATAATAGGGAAACTTATCCAATTTGTACGACATACCACATTGCCCACCCCAAAGTAAAAAGAAACAAAAGAAGAGAAACATCCAGCAATGCAACTGACATAGACATCACTTTTAAATAAAAGTGCATTTGCTGTCCAATATCCATTTGCATTTTACTCAAACAAGAGAAGAAAACGATATCCAAAAATTTCAGATATAGGCAAAGTAGCACAAAACATTTTGGCTACTAAATGAGTAAAACTATGTAAGACCTCCAAAGTGATTATCTCACTAATTCTTATAAACTCCCAGAGATCAACATAAAAGTCTCCATAATTCATTAATATAAAAAAGCGCAACATTAGGTAACCACCCATGCTGCAAGTGAACAGGATAAATCATTACCTCATCAATCCGCACATTGTATATTTGTATAGTTGAATCTTCCATCCCTATGGCAATGATATTGTTGTCCTGAGGGTGAAATGCCAAGAAGGTGGCTGCAGGAGGTGGTGGCATGAAAGTTGTCATGACCTGATATGGCCAAAAAAAAGTTTGAACTGATTACCTTGAATCTCTTAGACAGCATACTATTGCATGACCATTAAGTGCACCAGAAAGTTAATAGACAAACTCCAAGAATGTCAAACTCGTGAGGCATGACAAAAGTGAACTGAAAAAAAAAAAAAAAGAAAAAGAGATATCACACCTTAAATGTCATCATGTTGAACAAGGAGACCTTTCCACCAGATGCAGACATAACATAAGAATCATTTTTTGATAATGCAATGCATGCAGCTGATTCCTCAGCTGAGTTGGTATCGCTTGTGTCATTAGTCATGAGAGTTCCATTTGTGGGCTGCCACAATTGTGGTGCAACAGATGCAGTAGACTGAAAAAGAAAACAAATATACAAATAAGGAACGCAAAACAAATGTTCAAAAAAAGGATACCATAAATAAATTCAAATAAAGCAAACCTTGCCAGATGGATTCCGTTCAGTACGCTGCCATTTCCACAACTTATGTACCGCATTGGATGCAAGGGCCAATACAGCTAGCCCTGAATTTGTGTATATTAGACGCACAATCTGCAATTCAAGAAGCATGTACCTCAGATACTAGATCCACCTCATGAAGATAGGGAAATGAAAAAATGCAAATAAAACCATCCATACAGATCCTCAACCTAAGACCTACTCCTAACAATTCAGAGAGGTCTACCACATTCTGGAGAATAATGAACCACTCTGAGATTAAGCAACAGCAGAAAACTAAATAGTAATAAATCCGAAAACAGAAAAGCATAGGAATGAAAGAATGCTTATATCAGGATTGTCCCAACACCCCATATGGTGGCTCATAAAATAGCCAAGGTACAGATACACACACCATTACTGAAAGCTGAGAATTCTTGTGCTTTTTTTTTATAATTGAATAAATTTTATTAGATACCAAAGGTAAGAAGTACAAGCATCCCAAGGAGAGGCATGAGATACTACCTCTCCAGAATATTCAGATACAGCTTTCCCTACTTACTAGAATAAGTTACAAAGATGCCCAAAAAAGACCTTCCCTGGATACGGGATACCCCTTGCTTGAACAAAGAATCAGCCACAGTGTTTGCCGACCTGCTTATGCATTTAACATCCACTCTCATTGTTCTAGTCATTCACTTAACTTTTTTGAGGAGATCTCCATATCCCCATATGGCAGTGTTCGGTTTAACAGCCACCCTACCACCACCTGAGAATCTCCTTCAATTAGAAGATGTTCCACCCCAAGCTGGTTAGCAACCTCAATCCCTTGAACAGCAGCTAGTAACTCAGCTTTGTTGTGCTTTGACCAGTAAAGATCACAAACTACTGTTATAATTTAACATGGATGGCTTTAACATCTTCAACATTAAAGAAAAAAAAAAGAGCTTGGAGCAAAATAACAATTCATAGTTCTGCTAACCTCTTGTCTTTTTTTTTTATCAATAAACCTCTTATCTATTTTACTAGCACTATCTTCTTGAGAGGCAGTCAATTTGCTTAAATGAGGTGCACGATAATATAATATGAAATCTAAAAAAAGTAGAAATGAGCAGCTATTCAAAAAGAACTCTATTCAAGGCATACATAGTTTGTTGTCTAAAACATACCTTTCCAGTTGCCATGGGATCAGGCAACCGCAGAGCTTTTAATTGAGCTGAGTCAATGATATCAGGCAGCTTCCAGCTTTTAATCTTGTCAACATCCTCTGGGATTCTTGGCTTAATGTCAGTTATCCTGCTACTGTCCATGGGTGCCTATAATCGAAAGCATCCTGATAATTTTAAAAGTCTATTTTGATAAGAACTTCAAGTAACTTGAAAGAAGGATAACTTACAAGACTGCTAATAGATACTGCAGGTGGTAATATTCTATCAGAACGTTCCAAGGTCACTAATGGGGCAGATACATTGGCTACAGGACCCAATGGATTAGCAATTGGAGGCTGCCAAGGGAAAGGGCAGTAGTAAGTATAGAAACATCATATGCATGATGGAGAAGCATACCTATTAATTAATATGAAAATAAATAGAAGAGAAAAAAATAAGTTACCTTTGTATTGATAGACTCAGAAGGACCTCGAGATCCCTCAAATGTCCTGTTTTCCAGCATTCTTATCAAACGCTGCCCATCAGTGTTTACTAGGATCTTGATACCGCTGTCACTTGTTGTGACTGCTAATAATGACCCTTCCTTGTTGAACCTCAATCTAGGACTTGCCTGCAAGAAGAACCATAACAGTAAGAAAAAAAGCCACAGTTTCTAGAGTTTGCACAATGAAGTGCTTGTATCAAAAGAAGTTAGCAAGGTATTAATACTAACAGGTAATCCGCCATCAGCATCAGTAGTTGTCAACAAGTTGGTATTGTCCATATCCCAGAACTTGATCTGAAATTCATCACCAGCAGCCAAGAAGCGGTTCCTTGTTGTGTCGAACTGAACAACTCCTAAGGATCGCTTCCTGAAACCAGAATATGTTCTCTTGATTGCTCCTTCACTTTCATTCCACTCAACCAGGTGAGAATCGCCTTCTTTACTTGTTCCACAAGAGAACAACCTGAAAAAACATAGACAGTAACAATGTAAACAACAAAACTTAACATCAGAACTAGAAAAGGCCAAGCAAATACATATTTTGGTCCTTGAGAAAGAATGGTTTCTAACTGAAAACAGTGACTTGAAAGAATTGAGAGTAAAGTACAAAGGGCTCCTAGAGATCAAGGCACAGACAAGAAAAAGTTGATGCACTAGTTTTGTGAAAATAAGAAAAAAGCATAATATACAAGAATTTGAAAATCTAAATTCTGAAAGTAAGGGCCTTTTTTTATGAATGAAACAAGGACCTTAACCCCATATTGGCCCTTGTTATCTAGGTTCTTGGGAGGGGTGGACTTGATACAGACCTAACATTTGATTTTTTTTTCCTTTTTTTTTCTTTTTTGCATGAAGTGGCTACTTACAGTCTTAAATCCACATTGTCATGCTTGACAGCCCAATATTTTACCATTACACTAAGAAATGACCCCTAAATGTCATCGGATATTTAAAAAATCCTTGTATCAGTTGGTTAGAGTATCTGTTACTTATTAAAAGGAAAATTGTAGCCTTCTACATGTAAGTCGTATTTAAACTCTAAATACCATAAGTACCACCTATGATATAATGAATAACCCACTCGACTCAAATTCAAGGTATCAAAATATAGCAATGAGCCAGGTGGGGCAAACCACAAAAAAATAATCCTCATCTATGATCCTATTCACAGTTTCACATTCAAGGCTAACAGAAAAACTACTGGAAGTCACTAGCCAGTGCATGCAATGGTTCAGATCTAGAACAGAATCCAGACTGAAATGTTTTATGCCTTAGAAGATCCAAGGCAGGACCCACATCGAATCTAATTTAATATAGCCTAACCCAGATCCAACCCTTAAAGCACAAATATTTTTATCTTAGTCAGATCCAAATATAAACCGAACCTGTTTATTATTAGAGATTTACTCATTTCTCCCCAAATATTACTGAACCCTTAAGAGTTATACATCCATTCCCAAATTCAACCCAGATTTGGATACAATCCACTGAAGCAAACCTATATCTAACCCATTTTTGTATTCCAGTCATTTGCCAACCAAGCTCAATAATTATGGATGTGACGCATGGTCATGGTCAGAGTTCAGGCTCACCAACTCCAGTAGGTGCCTTACCACTAGCTACCTTTTGAGACCAGCTTAGCTAAGAATAAAGAAACTAACATGTACACTGACATGTAATAGTCACAACACATATGGGGTGTTTATCACAATTTTTGAAAACCCAAATACATATGTCTACCACTTATTTTATGTCAAATATCTTGAGTTTATCTCTAGATAAATTCATTAAGTGTTAAATATATGGTAAGTTTTGATAATATTTTCTTGCTTTCCTTTCCTTTTGGAAGAATAACCAATAATTGCCCATGCCTCTAGGAACCTGAATATGCACACACTTAAGATAATGAAGGCATGTGCCTACAATGAGCATCAAACATAATAACCAACATGGCCATATTTAAGATAATGAAGCATGCCCAGTTATCATGCTTCTTAATCAAGCAAGAAAGAAAAAGGAAAAGCAACACATGGGTGAATGGAGTGGCTTTGTAACAGCAAACATACATAAGCCATAAAACTTGACAATTGACATGTAGAACAGATAGCTACAATCCACTAATCTTCTTTCCTAGGTGCATAAACGCCACCAATCACCACTTTATTTTGATATGAAAAAGTTCCACCTTATTGATTAGAAAAGTTAAAAGAAAAGGAAAAGGGAATGCACTCGCTTTGTAACAATAAAAATAAAGAACCAGAAGCCATTACACTTGGTGTACGGGAAAAAAATATAACTGCTGACTGTTCCCTGTGCACAGAGTACTTATTACTGCTTTAGTCCAAGGTAAGCAAATTTAACCTTGTTCCATCTGCGCTATATGCCATTGTGGTGCACCAAAGTCCAGGAGCATCATAATCCACTCTAGATCCCAAGCAATCATATAGCCATGCTTTAATCTTCCCATCAATTGCAGTAGAAAAAATAAACTGCATATGAAGCCAAAACCCAAAATGAAATGAGTTCGTAAATTGGCAGTCAATGAAAAGGCAAGCCTTTTAAGCCATTTCAAGGGAAGCATTTTAAGATCACCCTATTTTCTTTTCTATTGGTAACTAAAGAAGAATTTATTGATTTAAATGAAAAATGCCACTCACAAGAGAGCCCTTTTACAATAACTTTGTTTTACACATTAATGAGATATTGGCCTATTAGAAAGCAAAGAAAAATTACCTGGATATTCTCTTTATAGTGAGGGCAAACAGAATATACAGGAGCTTCATGGCCTTCAAATATATATTGCCTCCGGCCAGCTACAGCATCCCAGACCTGTATTGCACAAAGTGTTACTATTGAAGACAACCATATTATCATTTTGGGTAAAACTGAATTTGTCTCTCAAGGTTGATACCTTAATTGTCTTGTCATCACCACATGTGACAATGCATAGTTGCTTGTTGGGATGAGCAAAAGCAATATCATTAACACCACCAATGTGAGCGTCGATCTATAATATAGAACAGGCAGTCAGCAATGTTCACATGCTCACGACTGTATTTTCTGGAGGGGGGAGGGGGATTGCATAATTACCTCTAAATGTTGTCTCAGTTCTCCAGTTGGGTTGTACATGTATATTTGCACAATATGCTTTGAAAATGCAACACCTAATTTGTCAAGTATAAATAAGAGAAAATAAGAAATGTGATCCAACACAGGGAAGAAGTCTCCTGAATAATAAAGGACTGCAAGTAACAGTGAAGGAAATTTTTTAGCTTTACCAAGTATGGATCCATCAGGGCCCCAAATACATCGATTGACAGATATTGTTGCATCTTTCATCAATGCAGTCTGGAAAATTTAACCACAAAAAGTAATGAATAAAAGTGAGTTTAGCAATTTCATTTTTAAGCTCAACATTTTCAGCAATCTCATTATGTTGAATTTAAGAAAAAAAATCAAAATTGGCCCTGAAACATAAAAGAATGGTGAAACAGGATTCATGTAGCTTACCCCATATGGTTGGGACAAGATTTAGATGATAATGATGATAAAAAAATAAAATTATATACGCTAAATGTTTTGTATAAAATTCAATAGGAGCTCTAGCCCATATACTGTCACAATAATCAATACCTGCAAAGGCATCGAACAAGCCGAGATATCCCAAACCTTGAAAGTTTTGTGTGCTAGCCTTTCTCGGGATCCAATTTCCCAGATTGAAATTTCACCCACATTTGTACCCACTGAAGACACAACGGAACAGAAACATGAAGCTCAGCAATTTACAACCACAAAAATGTGTGGGCTAAAGGACATTCTACAATTGGCAAGAGAAAAATTGTAATGGGAATCGCAAAGATCTAGTGAAGCGAGAACCTAGAAGAATAGTCTGTTGCTGCGGATGGAAGTCCATGCTCATTACATTGGATCCTTGGTTAAGTGTCCGCACAACAGTTCTAGGAAGGTCATCTTGAGAATAGATATTTGGAGGATGTGTGGCACCAGAAAATGAAACCTATAAGAACATATATAAAGCCTATATGTCATCTTGAGCATATGCAGTCATGTACACATACAAGGAGATTATATTAATCACACCACACAGTGCTATTGATCATAGTTCATAACTTTTATTCTTTTTTGATGAATATCATAGTTCTCAACTTTTTGAGACATGCTATTTTGTTCCTCCACACCTCATCAGGTTGACCAGTGCGGATCCGCTTCATCAAATGTTCTGAATCAGCTGATTGATAATCAACTCCTGGAGCGCTAGTAGGAGTCCTCGGGTGCTTTAAGAAAGCAGCTGCAGGCATTAATATAATGTAAAGATCAATTTAACAGTCTTCAGAATTCATCATAGATCTGAAGCAGTATCAATTGAAGCTAAAACCAGACAGAAAAAACTAACCTGCATTAGGGGCCTGTACAAGGCTAGGAGGGGCTGCTGCCACAGCAGCATGAGGTAAAGAAGGGTTGTTGCTTGACATCCACCCTGCAATTGCACTAGCGGATGGGGAAACAACTGGCTGGAATGGCTGCCAGAAAGAACAAGAGCTAAAGTGAACATCATAGAGTAATTGATAACAAGGGTTATGCACAAAGTCAGATACAGTTTACTTACACTATGGGCACCAATAGGAGGAAATGCCCCAGCTTTGGGAATGGGTCCCACAAGAGGGCTGTTGGTAGGAGGTGGAGCCCGACCTCCATTATTATGAGCGCAGGTATGATCAGTGAAAAGTGTTTTGATATCAGGGTTTGGACGTGGATTCTTGCATAACTGATGCTGCCAATTCAGACTGAAAATACCACAATAAAGAGGAGCTCATATAAGTAGGAATTTAGTAAACTTGTTCCATAAGCATTGCAAATCATTAGTAAAAAAAGGGCAGATCATTGCATAAGGCTCCCGCCAATGCAGGGTCTGGAGAGGGTACGCAGCCTTACCCCTGCACATACAGAGAGGCTGTTTCCAAGATTGAACCCTGGTCACCGCCCAGGCCACAATGGAGCAACCCAACCATTGCGACAAGGCCCACCCTCAATATTGCAAAGCATTAATCAATTAATCAATTACAACTACAAGTTAGTATTAATTTGATTGGAAGAAGCAGAACTGCAGAAGATTAAATTGAGGGCAATAATTCAAACAGGAAGAAATATAACGGATGATGACTAATAAAACATGGATAGAATTAGGAACAAGTAATGTAAATGAGGGATGTGCCTCTATCACCTCTGATTTATCAAAGTCCTCAATCGTGAGGCTTTGAAGGGTGGAAATGTAAGTTTGTCTCTGAATAAGGGATTTGCTTCAATAAGCTTTTTAAGTTCCATAAGCATAATATTCCGTGCGGATTTTGTGTCACCATACTTGGAAAGCTGCTCATTCTGCCTGATGGCTCGAACATGGCAACAGGAAAAAAAAAATGCATTAGATTCAAATAATGGAAACCACTACAAATTCACAGCAAAATGAAAATTTTGCACCTAAAGTTCTCAAGAGTAAGCAGCTGGGTGATTTCCTTGAACAGTTCTTCATTGAAAGACGCAAAAACCTTAAGATCCTTGACAAGAATCTCAACCGCCTTGGCTCGGTCATGCCTGAGCAGTGGAACAAGAAAGAATTAAACTATAATTCCAAGGCCCCTAGAGATTCCATGAAAGAGCTATCAAATGACCAAAACAAGGACTAACCTATCAAGAGCTTCCAAATACTTCTGTTTCCTTATCTCAAAGAAAATTTTCATTGAATACCGATTATCTTCAACCTTTGTAAACCCACATAAATACCGTTCAACTTCATCCCATTCACCCGCCTGGACTTGATCTTCAAAGTGTTTCATATTGAAGAAAAACCCAGACTCTTGTTCCAACCTACAAAGAGTCGCCCATAAAAAAATCAAAGAACAGTAAATGAACTAGAATAGACGCATTTTTTTTCTATTTTGATAAACAGCTACATTCAGTTATTAACTTCTTAAAAACATCTAGATTTTTTTAAAATAATAAAGAAAACGGAAGGCTTACTTATGGACAGTTTCCTTGAACTTCTCCTCATCCAAGAACTGTAAGATTAAGAATACCAGTTCCCTACTCAAGGAAGACATGGTTCCCGGTATCCCTAACCGCTCCAGCGCAAAGATCTGATATCAAACTAAAAAGAAACAGAGGATGACAAATCCAAGTAACTAAATGACAAAGTCGTTATCCAACTCTCAGTTTTTCACAACCTTCGTCTTCCCCTATCTACTGCCTAAAACATGAATGAACTACACAAGCATAAGTACATGGCCGATGGACGTTGTCTCTACAACAATTTCATCAGAACGCTCTTACAACTTCACACCAATGAGATCTAAGCCGTAAATAACATAAAACCCTAAATCACTCTTCTGATGAAAGAAAGAGAAACTAACTCCAGTCCATCACTTTTTCTGGAAAAGAAAAATAATCATTTTTTAACATTTCCCCAACGAATAAATACAAAGATCTGACCCGAACAACACACAACAGAAGACCAAGTCCAGTATAGCTTCCCCTATTCCTCCTGGACGTCGTTGTCTTCAAAACTTCCTTCTTTCTCCTCCCTCCTTCAATGAAAAGTCTCAACAAAACCCTAATTTCCAAGTCCAAACTCACAGTTCATCCATCCAACCAACCAACCAAATCCAAAGTAAATAGCAAACTTTTCCCAGAATTCGATTTTAGAAATCTACTTTTGCAGAAATGAGTATCTGTTCCAGTTTCTACTGATCCAACGAGTAAAGAAAGGGAAGCAAATAACTTATCCAATAAACTAAAAATTAACCAAAAAAGGCACGACCACTTTCTTACTCAGTGTTCAGACTCCAGATACTACAGAATGAAGCAGAAACCATTTCTAGGGTTAGGGTTTTGGACAGATAGACGCTCTATCTCTTCTTCTACTCCTCTCTCTCCCTCTCTCTCCGGTCTCTGCAACTCTGTAACACCTCCGTATCTTTCTCTCTTTATCTTTGCATCGCTCTCACACTATCTGTAGCCGCCGTGTTCAGTTCCTTCTCTCTCTCTGTCCGCTTTGAATGTCCCCAAAAAACCGCGATTAGGTTGCTGCGTCACTTCAGTTTCTTTTCATATTTTACAAATTTCCAAACCAACCCCTTCAGTTAATCAACCATCAAATTATGCAACTGCCTCATTTATATTCGGACTTTCTTCCCTTTCCCATTTTACCCTTAATACAGCGATAGTTATCATTCTATCCTCTCCCATTTTACCCTTATTGATAGCGAATATACTTTTAAAATTCATCAAATAAATTGCAATAGACATAGTTTTAGTTAAAACAAAAATTAAAAAGAAATAAATAAGTAGAAATTATATATCTAAAAAGAAAAGTAAATAATATTTTTTAGAAAGGGACAAGAAAGTACTTAAAGTCAGATCGCCGGACAAAGGAAATATTCATTGTCGCTTTGTTAGACTCAGGGAAAGTGTTGGAGGACAGTGAGGTCATTTTAAAAGCAAGCGGACAAGACTGTCGCGACATTCAGGAAGAAAAATAGGGATGTTTGTGTCATTTAACGTACGATTTGATTCTCGAGAGCCACGTCATCCTTCCTCGTACACATTCACTTCTGCTTTTTTGTTTTAAAATAATTTCCCTTTTTTTACAGCATATCTTAATCGACCAATCAACCTGTCATTTTCTAACGTAGTGCGCGGTAGCTGTCCAGTCAGAGTCTCGATAAGCACAGTTCTTTATCAAAGTTATCTATAAGAAGAGTCACTTATCTGACGTCGCTGTCTTGATTTTATTTTTCAATTTTCTAATAAAGAGGAATAAAACGGTATGGTCAGATCAGATTAGGTACCGAGCACAGAGCAGTGCCTGGAACCAGCCAGCTGGAGGTTCATTCTGAGTTGAGAGCAGTACACGTGTCAGTCAGGTTTTGTCGGCACGCGAACAGGAAATGTAGCACGTGTGAGTTTTTGAACCACCTGAGCTGCGGGGCCGCCACGTCGCGGTTTATTTAAACTGAGAAAGTGAGTGATGGATTCCCTTTTATGTGAGTTCTCTTTTTGGGGCTTCGGGAAGCTTTCATTTTTTTAATCTTTAATAATTTCTTTAATTTCAGTTATGTCCTTTTCTTTTCTCGTAATTGCAGAACATCACAGTCATTATTGTACTTCACCAAAAGGACTCGTGGACTAAAGTCCCTGTCTTGTAGACCCTACCTCCCAACCGTTGATGGAGGATTGGGACAACGAATGTTCATCACTTGTCTGGAGTATGTAAATTATTCCAATCGGATGGGTAAATAGTCTATCCATCACCCATGAGAGTGCGCTCGCATGAGATGCACGTTTTTCGTATGATGATTGATGCCAAATCGATGGTTTAAAGTGGTCTTTCCATGTGAGGGGTACCCTCACTGAACCCCTCACTGAAATAAAAGAATTTTTTAAAGGGATAATAGCATATAAGGGCAAGTTTTGGACAAGTAAAAGTAATATTTAAAAAAAAAATTCAAAAATAAGATAACTTTTGAAAAATAATATTAATAAAGGGTAGAATCATTGTTGATCTTCTTCCTCTTGTAGTTTATTCACTAGTGACGCTGCCTCCGACAACACCTTTGCCCACCTTTGCCTCTGTTTTCGGGAACACTGCTGAAGGTGAGCAAAGGCAGAGGTGGCAGCGGCAGCGTTGGTGGTTATTTCTCTACCCAATGCCACCAACGCTGCAGCTGCCACTGTCTTTGCCTCCACCCACCTCCGATAACATTGCTGAAGGCAAAGGCGGAGGCAGAGGTGGGCGAAGGTGGCGGCGGCATTGGGCAAAAAAATAACCACCAACGTCGCCACTGCCACCTTTGCCTCCACCCACCTCCGGCAATGTTGCCAGAAGCGAAGGCGGAGATAAGCAAAGGCGTTGCCGGAGGTAGCAGCAAATGGCGGCGGTGGCGATACTGATGAATAGTTTGCAAAATGAAGAAGATGAACAATGATTCTACCTTTTATTGATATTATTTTTCAAAAGTTATCTTATTTTTTATTTTTTTTTAAATAGGGCCCAAAAGTTGCTATTATCCCTTTTTTTAAAAAGGGTGTATGTTCATTAATTTTCTTGTTTATTGGGCTCAAGTCTAGTTAAGGTCTCTTTCATGCTTTGAATTTAGAGATTAAGTAGACATTGATAGTCAATAATTAATTGAGCCCTAATTTAAAATTAATTTTCTAGAACTCATTCACCGTGACCG
Organism: Nelumbo nucifera; assembly: GCF_000365185.1. The sequence continues at coordinate 350,470 of NW_010729203.1, forward strand.
TTCAATCAAAGGCCTTGCACTTTTTTTATTTATTTATTAATATAAATGAAAAAAATGTTTGTATGGGGGAGGTGGTGGGGGAGGGGAAGCGGCATTGAGCTTACCAAACCAAATTCTCTAGTCTCTACTGTTCATGGGAGAAAGACCCGGAGTAGATAGATGATTCCAATCTGATGGTTGACAGAGTACATGAACACAATTCTTGATTTAGATGGTCTCTCACAAAATGGGGATCTTTTCGATTGTCAGATCAGGATAAAAGTTAAAAACACACCTACAACCCACCAATTCAATTACTCAAGAATCAAGACGACCCCCCTCATGCCCCTATTAAATTGGGAAACCTACCCACACAAATAGGAGATGGCCCATTGTCAAATAGGAGATGCTGTGGATTGATTGGACATTTGCTTACTCTTTCCAGCCCACGAATAAAGACTTATCCAACCCAGTTGACAAGCCGATGCTAGAGAAAAATTTTCCCTAGAGTCAGGCTTCAACCCACCAACTATGCTACCACATGAAAGCTCTTCCCATGTCAGAGACCCAACTGGCCAACTCCAACCCACCAACTCGGCTGTGGTGTTTTGCTTTTTGGTGTTAAGTGTTATACGGCCGAGTCTATTCTGTTTGATTTGACAGGGTCCACTGCTTTCCACTCAAGCGTTTCCAATATTGTACCTTCCATGGTCATTATATCCATCAATATGAAAAACTCTGGACAAATTTGATTTCCAACCTTGAGCCATTCAATGGAGTCCTTAGAAGGCAGGCCTCTTCACTTTCACTTTCAGTAAAATGTGTTTAATGAGAGAGGTGGACATAGAGGTTGTTCGTTGTTGAATAAAAATGCATCCATCATAAATCATGCACTGACCCCCAAAAGTTGTTCCCCATTGGAAAAAGATGGAAACCTACTTAACATGAAAACGAAAGCAAGCTGCTATTTGGAAAATCTGCTGTACCTGTACACAAAGCAAAATACTCGGGTAGTCCGGGGTTTTCGTTTTGGTTTTAAAGGTAATAAGATGCAAAAATAAATAAATATAATTAAAACTTTAATAAGGGAGTGCCATCGGTTAATCTTGTATTAACATTTCGCTTAACCCAAAATACATGGATATGTGTCCAAGCTCAAATATTTAGGCTCTGTTTGGCATCACTCTCTCATCTCATTTTACCAAAGAATTGATTCAAAGAAATTGGGCTACCAAACGTGATTCTGTTTCTGAGAAACAGAATTCAAACGACTGTGCCAAAGATGATTAGTGATTCTTAGAATCTATTATTTTCTAAAAGGATTCTAGGAATGAGAATCCCTAGAATTTATGCCAAACAAGGCCTTATTATTTTATGTTTATTTTGAAGGAAATGAAAACTTTCAAAGATAATAACAAACCACTCTCTTGATGGGGGCTTATAAGGATTTACTTGATAAAATAAAGAGTACAATATCAATGTGAACGTCCAAGATCCTATCTCAAGCAGTATAACAACAATTCTATAATCAATAACTCAAGCATTACTCGTATAAACTAGCTATAACAACCACTCTCTTGCTAGTCGTCACATAAATCTATACTACTTAAAAAAGCACAAATAGTTTCAAGAATATTTCTGGAAATTTTTAAGGACAAAAGTTACCCCTCCATATTTAAACTTATTGATAAAAATGAGGGCAAATAGGGTAATCATTTTTTGATATTAAATGAGTTGAAAAGATGCAAATTTAAGATATTCAATGCATTTAATCATCTCTCATTAAACCTCAACATTTAAGGAATTAACTTACATTCACCTTCATTAAATCACATATTTAAAACATTTTTGTTTCTTCTCATCATTAAGTTATATTAATTAAATCCATACATAATAAATTAATAATTCCAATAACATAAAAACTTATACTTTTAAAATCTACCTAGTAAAAAATAGTGTTTTCATCTAGGTGGTGGTAAGAAATTAAATCATTTTGGCTCAAATGGGTTAATCCATGTTGCCAAAATTAAATAATTAAATTCAAAAATAAAAAAAAAATAAAAACAATTGGGAACATTTTAGCATCATATATTCAACAAATTCAACAATAATAAGTATGATAAACAAGGAATGTTCTTTTATTAGTGATGGAAATTGAATGTAAAATTTAAAACTAATTGGATATATTCTCTCATTAAACCTTATATTTAAGATATTTTTTTTCATCATTAAATTTTGCGGATTAAAGACACAACATTAATTTTAATAGTATAAAAATAAATATTTTGAAAAGTAATTTGAAACCCATGTTTATCAAATACTTTTTAACAATATGAAACCCATGTTTTTTAAGGGGTAAAATTCTAAAATCTCCCCTGAAATTTTTGACCATTGCTGAAAACCTCCCCTAAAGTTGGGTAATTGCAATCACCTCCTCTGAACATTGTAACACAGTTGCAAGTAGACCCCTTCTCTTATAATCCTCAAACAAGAGGCATGAAAATGTATAAAATAACCATGTAGTTAATTTGACTAAAACATTTATTTTCCAAATTTTCCCTTCATATCAATTACTACCCCAAACCCTTCCAATCTCTTTTTCGAAATTGAATTTTTTTATAAATTTTCCCTTCATATGAATCCCTCAAAGTTGCAATTTAAACTTTTTTTGTTGTTCATAAAGTTTGTATTGCTTGTTATGCAAAACTAGCCTCAATAGTAACAACATGGGTATTTTGGACATTTGTGTTCCTCTTGTTAGAGGATTTTAAGAGAGGGGGTCTACTTGTAACTGTATTATAAAGTTCAAGGGAGATGATTACAATTACCAAACTTTAGGGGAAGTTTCAACAATAGGGGAGGTTTCAACAATTTATCCTTTTTTTAAATTAACAAAAAAAAACAAAATTATTCTACCATCCAAGTGGTGGGTAAGCCAGTTCAACCAACCCAGTTAATTGGGTGAATCCATAATATCATAATTAATAATAAAATATTTAAAATAGTAACAAATTCACAAAATAAAAAAAAATGTATAAAAAATGGGCCATTTCTCTGATATTTATTAATCTTATTAAAGAACAATAAGTGTCATAAACAAGAAATGTTTTTTATTGGTAATGGAAATGAAATACAATTTCAAAACCAACCAAAAAGATGAAATTGATCTCCTATTTGGTCCAGGTCAACAATTAAGCTCTTAAGTCCAATGTGTCAATATTTGAAGTCATAATTAAATAATAAAAAATACATAATTTATGCAAAAATAACATTTGAGTGCATCTCTAATAGTTGTATATTCATCTTATAAAATAAAAATAAGTTCCATAAATAAGAATTACTTTTATACGCATGAAAAGATAAAAAATGTAATTTGAATTTAGTCCCTTTTTAATTGTGAGGCCAAAACATGTAATTTTAACTATTATTTTTCACTTCATTCAAATCCCTCTCATTAAGTCATATATTTAAGGCCTGGTTTTCATAACCGGACCAGACTAGACGATCGGACCGGAAAAACCGGGAATCGGTCACCTAATCGGTTCCGTTTTTCCCCAAAACAATTGATTTTGGTCAACAAATCATTGAACCGGCTGGTTAATCGTTTGAACCGCTCGAATAGTTTTGACCATTTTTCAATTTTTTTTTAATTTTTTTGTCAAAACGGGTCGACCATTCGGACCATTCGACCCGGTAACTAGACCCCTGACCAATTCGATCGCCGGGTCAATTTTAAAAACCATGATTTAAGGTGTTAACACCCATGTGGTGGAATGGGATGTTGATTCCCATTCTTGGGGGAATAGCCATTCTAGGCTTCCCTCCAAGAATCGGATTCCCATACGAGAATCTATCAAGAAATAAAGAACTCATGACAAAAGGCCCCCAAACCCTAATGCTAATAAAATAATAAATTAATAATAAGTTAATAGTAATATAAATAGCAATAATATATTAATAATAAAATAACAAAGTATTGATGAAATAATAATTATATATTCATAAAATATTAATAAAGTAATAAGGAAATAATAAATAGACTAATATAATTACTTTTGGTCCTGTCCGCAAATCAAACGGACCCTAAATCTCTTTTTTTTTCAACATTGAACCAAAAACTTGAAATTGTCTTTCTATCTAGGTAGTAGGTAAGCAATTCAACCATCTAGGTCAAATGAGTCAAGCCATTATGTCATAATTAAATAATAAAAATTAAAGAAAAACAAGAACGCAAAATATACAAAAAAATACATAATATTTGTAAAAAACATTTAGAACATCTCTAATATAGAATTATTTTATAAAAATAATATTACTCTCTTTGGGACATAATATTTTAATATATATTACTATCTTCATCATCTAAAATTGACACGTACAAAACATGTGCAAATTTACTAGTGTTTAAATGAAATGGAGAAATAACAACAAAACTTCTGATGGTAGGGTTCCAGTTCAGAGCCAAAAGACATCCCTAAATGGAAGAAATAAGCCAACCAAAAACAAGGGAGATGGATAGAGCTCTGTTTGGGAAGCAAATTTAGAAATTACTAAATGAAATTCAATCATTGTGGGTCGAAGTTATCAAGGCTAAGTATGGTGGTGGAAATAAATGTTAAAGGTGGCAAAAGAGCTAAGGGGTGAGTTCATATGGCAAATTAAAAATGGACAAAATGCATGTATCTCTAATAGAAGACCCAAGGGTACACACAATACATGGCGGTACCAAGGCCGAATGAGACTTGGAATTCTCGATTCCTATTTTCACACAACACACAATCCAACAGATACTTCAAGTACAAAAATGTCGAGCAAATTACTAAGGATCTTCTATTATGGGAGAATTCTAACTCACATGTGTATTCAATCAAATCTGCATACAAATCAACCCTTGGAGTTGTGAAACAGTCAGTGGATTTATATGAATGCATTAACCCGACCTACCTAGCATAAATTCGGGTCAAATAGATTATCCACTAATTGTTTACAAGCAATTCACGAGCTAGAATCTTCTAGTATGCATTTGAGAACATTTCCAAAAATAGTAATTAAATACATGGTTTTTCAAACTGGATCGGACCAGAAAAACCGGGAATCGGTCAGGTTCGTTTTTAAACCTAAAACTGGATTTTCTCTAAAAATCGTTGATTTTGGTCAATAAATCATTGATTCAGGTGATTAATCATTCGAACGATTTTAATTGTTTTTTATTTTTATTTTTTAATTTTTTTGTCAAAACGAGCCGATCGTTCAGTTTGAACAGTCGGATCATTCGACCTGATAATCGGACCTCTGACTAGTTCGGTCTCTAAATCAGTTTTAAAAACCATGATTAAATATATGTGCATTAATTAAGGGTAAAATGGGCAAAAAAAAGAAGATTCTGATAAATGGAAGTCCAAAAACACTATAAATAGGGCCTCATACCCATATAGGACCCATTAACACCATATGGATTAAACCCATTAAGGGGGGTAGGAGTGACCGACATTTTCTCTCTCTCCCCCCTGTACCACTAACAATAACCTCTACAACGACCACCACCTTCCTTCGAGTTTTTGGAGTTGGACCATCATCATCCCACAACCGGGCTTACAAGAGCAATATATGGAAGTTAAAGATTCCATTTTGTTTCGAAATATTTTTGTGGAAACTATAATGGGATGTGATTCTCACTAAAGATAAACTTCCATTTCTATAAGATCTATATAGAGTTTGTGTTTTCTGTGGGAAAATTACAGAATCAGTTTACCACCTTTTATTCCAATGTAGTTTCGCAAAGGTAATGTGGTTGGCCCCTGCATGTAAATTTTGATATTAATAAAGAAAATTCCCTTCAATTGATAAACACAATTTTCAGGGTTAGGATCAATAAAAATTGTCTGCTTTATCAATGTGGGATAGAAATGAGTCGATGGGGAAAGTTGTCATAGCCTTTAAACTTATATGGGATGTTTAGAAAAAAAAGTTGTTTGAGAAGAACACCTCACATCCTCTACATATAGTCAAAGCATCGAACAATTATATGTTCCAAAGTGAATTGAAGGATAAGTCACAATGATTAGATAACATGTATAGGGATCGATGAAACTACAGAATTACTGAACAAACTAGATGGTTACCAAATATCTCATGTACATAGGCAGCAAAATGTAATAGCCACGAACTAGCTTGTGCAGTGTGTAAGGAGGACACTGAATGTGTATATCAGTTGCCTCCATACAGACTTGATGTAAACAGTTTCTGTCTTTAGTTTAATGAAATTTTAAAGCTTGCTGACACAAAAAGAAAGAAAAAAAAAAGAAAAATATCTGAAAAAATTAGTGTGGTTGAAGAGACTAGATTGGTTAGAGATAAAATCATGCACAATGGGTTTGGCAATACTTCATTAGTGAACACTCTAGTGTTCCATGTGCATATGGTGTGGGTTCCACACGGGCCTTATGGGTACAAAACACTAGTGTGCTCACTCATGATAGGTTGCACTGCCCATTTTGCATGATTTTGTCTCTAGCCCATCTAGTTCCATGGTACAAATGCATATTTGGAGCTCTTTAAAGCAACGAGACCATCTTAGCTAGGGGTGGCAATTTTTCACCCAACCTGCACATTTACTTGGCGGGTTGTGTGATCAATCAATCACCCAATTCGCCCATTTAAATGGGTTGGGTTGTGGATAACCATTGGGTTAACCAGTACAGACATAAATTACTTAGCATTTTTTTAAAGTTTTCTTCATATGAATTAAATAATTTATAATTAATGCATTATTTTTCTATTAATTATTGACTAAATTTAGTTTTGTCTTGAATCAACACACTTCACCCAAAATAAATCCAAATCAATTTGACCCAAGTTCGGACCAGTTTAATGTGGTCTGGCCCGATCCAGCATATACCGATCCGGGTCGACCCAAATCTAAAATAGACCCTAGGCGGGATGGTTTGGTACCGCTTGCTCTACCCGGTTTGGGTCATTTCATCCAACCAGTATTCACACAGATCGACCCAAACCGGTACAAGGTGATCCATGCCAACCCGAATTGAAAACTTTTTCGGGCTGGATGATTCGGTGTTTGCGTGCTTTGCCCACCGTCCGGCCGACCAATATCCACACAAACCTGATATGGTCAAGTCCCAAACCTGTACGCAAACCTGATATGGTCAGGTCCAACTCAATCCACCATTGACTGAACCGGTCTGGTCTGGTACGACCGGACTGATCCAGATCTAAACGGTTCAACCACCCTTGATGTGATTAGCTCGAAGATAATCCAATTAGATAGTTCAAGTTGGTCTAACCGATTTGAATCTGAACATAGTCAAATGGATTCGCCGCTTGTGTAAAAATAACATGCATATAATGTGATTTGAACATTCACCACTTGTGTAAATAGTAACAATAATTACCACTATTTGTTAAGCAAGAGTTAGTTTGTTTTTTAAGTCCATAAATATAAGAATAATGGGTTTGGGTGGGTTGGATTGGGTTAAAGCGGGTTTGGGTGGAACCCAACCCATTTAATTTTATATAATTGGGTCATTAATGGGTTGGCGGGTTAGATGGATTGGGTTGAAGCTCAACCCAAACCCAACCCACCCAATTGCCACTGCTAATATTAGCTAAATCTTTAACTCAGCCCTTGCAAAACATGGCCTTTATTCTATGTGGCTGCATGGTGCTAGATAGAAAGGAAATGTGTGTGATGAGATGAACTGTGCTAGAAATGAATCTTCAGCTCACCCTTTCATTAGGCAATCAAGAAATAACTTGTCTATTTGGGTGCAAGGTTGTGGATTGAGAAGAAAAGATGGGCCTTGCCTATTTTTCCCAGATAAAAACTTTTCCTCTGGAGATTGTTGAAAGGTTTTGTGGTCACTGTGGAAGTCCTTGAGTAGAGGGGCTTCACCTCTTCTTCCCGTTGTGTTTCTTGTAAGGTTCAAAATGAAACAGTTCTTCACTTGTTCTTTAATTTTTCTTTTGTGAAAGCTATTTGGTTTGCCTCTACTATGGATTTTGTTCTGAATTTTATTGGTGCTTCTATCATGGAAACTGTAACTGTGGCCATGTCTTCTATTCCAAGAGAAAAGCCAGAGCTCAAAGGAGGAGGAGGCCATATATTTTTGTGATGGTAGTCTCTTGCAGAATGGTCAAGGAACTTATGCTTTTGTCTATTTATCTAACACCTATGGCTGCAGTAGGAAAGAAATTTCAAGTTGTGAGGTCGATCCTCAAGATGGAGCTTTGTGCGATCGAGGTGGCAGTCTTGTTTGTGGTTTCGAAATCTCTTTCAAAAATTTTTTATCTTTTCGGATAGTCTGGAAGCTATAAATTATTCCTAACTTTGGCAATGGTGGACAATGTTCTGTTATGTTTCAGCCCATGTAAGGGCATCTTTTGTTTATATCCCCAGGGAGAACTCATTAGTCCATGAAACTGCTAAATTGGCCCATAGTGGGGATAAGGAGGTCTGTTTTGTTGATTCGCCTCCTAACTTTCTGGTTGTGTTGTTAGAAAACTTTTTGAATGAATGGTAATTTCCTGTTTTATAAAAAAAAAAAAAAAAAAAAAACATTGATTGTATATACTATGACAATTACTCTCTTACCACATAAATGTTTAAATGAAATTGAGAAATGACAACGAAACTTCTGGTGGTAGGGTTCTAGTTTAGAGTCAAGAAAACATTCCCTGAGCTGAGAGAAATTGAGCGGACCAAAAAACAAGAGGCTTGGGGTTCAAGAGATTGTGGGAGATGGAGAAAGCTTTGTTTGGAAAGTAAATTTAGAAATTACTAACTGAACCTTAATCATTGTGGGTCAAAGTTATTAAGGCTAAGTATCTTAAATCGAGGTTTATATTCTCTCAAAGCCTAAAACAGAGCCACACATGGTGGTGGAAACGAATGTTAAAGGTGGCAAAAGAACTAAGAGATGAGTTCGTATGGTAGATTAAAAACGGACAAAGTATATTTCTAATCGGAGACCCCATGGGTACACACAATATATGGGTGTCTACCAAGGCCTATGATCATCATTTAGGGCTTCTGGAAGTGAAACATGTACTCAATGTAGATGGGAGCTAGACTTGTTCAAGAGCCAGGCTTAGGGCCCAATTCTATATTGTTTTAGGTTGGGCCCATTAGAATTTGACAAAAGCTGAGTCGAGTCAAATATCTATCTATTCGAATTCAGCTCGCCTATAAAGTATGAGTCTCTAACTTGAACTCAAGAGCTTCATTTGAGCTAGAGTCAAAGCTCATAAGCTCAAACTCGATTGTGAGCTAAATGTTTTATAAAAATAAAAAATTATACATATAAAAGATTATATTTTTTATTTGACATTTAAAAAAAATAAGAATTATAAAAACTAGTTATTATTATATATAAATAAAATATTATATATAACATTTTTATTTTTATTTGTACATATATATTATTTTCTATATGTATAATATTTTTATGTTTATTATATTTTATAATATATATATATGTATGCATGTATGTATGTATGTATGTATACATATATGTAAAAGCTCGATTAGGCTCATGAGCCTCACAAGCCAAGCTTTATTAGGCTCATGAGCCTCACAAGCCAAGTTTTATTAGGCTCAATCTTGACTCGATTAGCAAATGAGCCTATTTATTAGGTTTGAGCTTGGCTCAAAGCTCGGTTTAGACCAAGTCAAATCAAGCTTTTCACGATTGAGTTTGAATAGCTCATGAAAAAATCGGCTCGTGGCCACCCCTACTTGGAACACTCAACTCTTATATTAAATTTTCACCCAATACACAGTCCAATAGATACTTTAAGTATACATTAATTGCTCAGCAAATTAGTAAAATCTGTATATATATACTTTCTTCAACTTGATCCTACTACTTCTACTTAGATCATCCCTTGGGGTAGCATATGGAAGTTAAAGATTCCATTTTGTTTTCAAATATTTATGTAGCAACTGTATTGGGTATGTGATTCTCACCAAGGGTAAACTTTTACTTCTATAAAATCAAGATAGAATTTGTGTTCTCTATAGGGAAATTACAGAATTGATTTACCACCTTTTAATCCAATGTAGTTTCACAAAGGCAATGTGGCTAGCCTTTCGTGTAAATTTTAATGTTAAAGAAAATTCCCCTCAAGTGAGACACAATTCTTCAGGATTGGTATCAACGAAAACTGTTTGCTTTATCAAAGTGGGATATAAATGTGTTGATGGGGGAAAGTTGCCATAGCCTTTAGACTTATATGGGATGCTCGGAACAAAGAATTGAGAAATTATATGTTCCAAAGTGCACTAAAGGAGAAGTCACAACAATCAAATACTAATCACATCAGTGACTATAATATGGGGTTTCATTTATATGTAGATGGATCATATATTGAACAAAATTCTAAAGCTACCTTAGGATATGTTCTGATTCATAGTGGGTGTAGAGTGCAAGCAACAGTAGCTTACAGATCTCAAGCTTAAAGTGCAACTAAAGTAGAATGGCATGCCCTTTCACATGGGTTAAGAGAAGTTCTTAACCAAAACATCAAACACCTCTTCATCCCTCTTTGCCTTGTAATTAGAAAGATAAGTTGTATAGGGATGAAACCATAGAATTACTGAACAAACTAGATGGTTACAAAGTATCTCATGTACATAGGCAACAAAATGAAATAGCTCATAGGCTAGCTTATGTAGTTTGTAAGGAGGGCATTGAACGTATGTATTAGTTATCTCCGAATAGACTTGATGTAAATAGTTTTTTTTTTTTTTTGTCTATAGTTTAATGAATTTCCAAAGTTTGCTACCAAAAAAAATAAAGAAAAGAAAAGAAACATGACTAAAAAATGAATGTGGTAGAAGAACCTTGATTAGTTAGAGACAAAAACATGCACAATGGGCTGAGCAACACTTCATGAGTACACACACTAATGCTTTGTATGCACAAGGTGTGGATTTCATATGAGACCACACAATAAATGAAAAAAATAAGTGCTTATTCATGTTTGACAAAAAAGCCAAGTATAAGTGCTTATTTTGAAAATAAATTAGAATTGGGTGCTTATTCAATAAATACTTATTTCTTTTTTTTGGGGGGACAAGACAGTCCCAATAACAGCGATTAAGCAGAGACTCGAACCAACAACAACGATAGAGAACCCTTCCACGGCTACCTCAGCCTCTCTCTCTCTCTGCTTTCTTTCTTCTTTCCTTCCTTCCTTCCTTCCTACTACTCTCTTTCCCTCTTTCCCTCCTCTCTTCCTCAGGCCATTGTTGCAGCAAACGTAGAAATAGGTTCAGTTATGAGACAAGTATTTATTTATATTTTATTTGCCTTTAGGTTTATCCAATATATGGCTATGTTAAGTCAGGGCTATAATGTCATTTCTACAAATATAAGTACTTATGGGATAAGAGCTTACCAAACACTACAAGGCAAATAAGTACTTAAAATATATATAAATGGTTTAATAAAAGACCTTCTGAAAACTAATAAGTACTTTATTTACAAAAATAACCTAAGCCCTTGTTTGGGAGTGCTTTTATAATAAGCAAGGATCAAAATTTCTTCACGTATCAGAGCCTTCTCGATATGCCCCTATAGGGGTGTTTTGGGTCGACAAGTGGTTTAAGGGGTAGACCAGCCTTAGACCAGCCCCTTTGAACTAGATTCAAAAAAAAAAAAAAAAACAATACCGATATAGGCTGATATGCCCTACTGACGTATCACCCTATATTGATATTTTAAACATTGACAATAAGTGCTCATGTGTGTTTGGTGGAAAAACACTTATTTCGAACAAGGGTAGTATAGGTATTTTCAAAATTATGTAATAGGCTAGAAAGGAAACAAACAGTTAAAAATAATCTCACAATTTGGGTTTCTTGAATAATTGCGAATAAGCACTTGTTCAAGCTAATTTCTCAAACGTAAAAAGTGCTCATCAGTGTGATCCCAACCCAAAATAGAAGGCCATGAATAACACTTGTAAGAAGTGATTAATTGCAAATTAAAGGGACTAGCAGGGTTAGGGATAGACTGACCATAAGACATGGATAAAAGTAATAATAAATTATTTTAAGTGTCAATGATTTAATAGTGGATATTGCCATTAAATAAAACAGTATGGAAAAATTAAATGCATGTAACTGACCTCATATAGCTAGTTGGAATAAGGCTTGCATGGTGATGACGATGATGATTTCATTGGTGATGAGAATATAGAAGTGTGATTTTTTTCTTTCTTTCTTTTGTATGTCCTAAGAAGCAACCAATTGATGTATCCACAAATAGTTTGATCAGTTTATATCATAGTAAGCTTTGTAACAAGTTGGGTATGTACAATCCAACCTTTACTTCTGCTCTATTTGGATAAGTATTTGCTTTTGAGAATTGGGTTATAGGAAATAAATGAATAAAAATATATTTAAGCATTTGATAAGAATTGCCTTTAAAAGCATAATAATCTAAAGAAAACATTGTTTTAAGCTTGAGAGCATGAATCCTTCTTAATTGGGAAAAACAAAAACAAAAAAGCCTTTCTAATTGGTAAGACATAAATAAAACAAAGCCCAAATGCTCCATCTAGATAGCCTTTAAGTCATGTTTGTGGGAAGATGGAAATCAACGTTTAGACAACTAACCTGGAGAAACTGTTTTTTCGTCCCATGGGTCACCGGTTCAACTGCTCGAGTCAACCCCTGGCTCTTTTATCCCCCTTTAACTTGTAATAGATAGATAGCTCTGGTTTGTAAGTTCGCTGCCTTTCATGTGTGATAATCAGATGCTTCATGTTTGCTTTGTCTAGACTAGTGTGGAACTCAAGGATTTTCCATTTGTGCTTCGTCTAGGAATGGGTTTAATGTATTTGATGTCTTGCCTGGGAATTTGAACGAGGATATCGACTTGAATTCTCCGGGTTTGCTTGCTTGCTGCATAAAAAACGATAGAATTGGAGATGCGGGGTATCGATCCCCGCACTTCTCGCATGTAAGCGAGCGCTCTACCATCTGAGCTACATCCCAATTACAATATTAACAACTAGATTCTTAATAAATGTGTTAGCAAGATTTACACATTTGCTGCAATGCCAAAAGCCAATATTTTCTGCGGGCTTGCTTGCATAAAAAATGAAAGGACTGGAGATGGGGGGTATCGATCCCCGTACCTCTCGCATGCTAAGCGAGCGCTCTACCATCTGAGCTACATCCCCACTATAATACTAGTAACTAGATGCCTAATAAATGGCTTAGCAAGATTGACTCATTTACTGCAATGTTTCTTTGATAGGAATGGCATCTCTCAGAAATTTTTGGGCATCCAATTCGTTCCGACCCTAATAAGACCCGTTTATTAAAATCCTATACGATTTGTGATTTTGGATTAAAACCCTACAAAGTTTGGGATGAATTTGGATTTTGACCTTAGAGTATCCTATACCCGATACTTAGTTTTATTTGACACAGCTGGTACCTGTTCCCCATATCTGATTATAAACCTGGTTATATATAATTATAACAAATAAAATATGTGGTACAATATAATATAATGTAATATAATATACTAAGAGAAATTAATTAAGTATAAGCCAAGACTAGAAAGCCCTATGGCCTGACATTGCTAATCGGTTAATTTGCAAGTTTGGAGCATTTGGTTTGGTTCAAGTCCAATCCAAGCAATTCTTTCACGTGAGTTGCTTGTTTATGAAATTTAAGTTTTTATTAGTTAATTTTAAAATTTTATTGACACCATTATTATTAAATTTAAATAGATTTTAAATTAATATAATTAAGATTTAAGATTGCAAAATACAAACGGTATCTATTTGTCTAAATTCAAATTAAGAATAAATTGTCTTGAGCAAAGTTTTTTTGTATACTTAATATTGATCTTGAAGAAAAGTTTTACTTGATCATTTGATAATCGGGTGGGACAGGTTTGAGAAATTGAGAAGAAAAATTAAATGGGTTTGAGATCAAGCGTACCTTGGTGGGTTCAAAAGTGAAGATAGGACAATTTGCATGAATACCCTACCAGTTGCCATTCACATTCTTTAGAAAGGGTTAGCTTTATACATAGGTCCTTGTGCCTCAGGAAGACACTTGACACTTGCATGGAGAGCCACATAAATGTSTGTATGATGATTAAGGGGGTTCTCGATAACATGATTGGTTTTGCATTGTTTTTAAAATAAAAAACTGCCACATCAGCAATACTATATTTTTTTTTCCGATGTCACAGTTGTTTTTTGTTTTCAGAAACAAAATCAACCATATTGTCGAACATTCTCTAAATTTGGCTCTTCAAAATTTTTACCAAACATTGCCTATCTAACAAATCAGGAAGCTGTAATATAAAAGTTACAAACAGAGTTTAATTTATCTTTCTAGGATATAAGTGTTTTTTCTAGCACTTCCCTTATCAATATGCAATCAAGCTTACTATCAATTTGAAAAAAAAATCAAACCCATAGATTAAATCATTAAAYAATATAATATAAAAATAGATAAAATTATAGAAAAATATAAAAACTTTACAAAACAAATGGGCATGTTTCTAATGTTTATATATTCATCATACTAAACAAAAAAATAAGTACAATGWATGAAAATATTCTTCTTAATGAAATAAATGGACCAAGTTAAATAGGTCGATAATTCAACCGGTTGAA
>NW_010729203.1:365463-385839 GCF_000365185.1 Nelumbo nucifera
TGTGTTTGGACTGACTTTTCATTTTATGTTTTTAAAAGCCCTAGAAAAAATGTATTTAAGAATTTTCTTGATTATTTATTATATAACATATTTGAGTAATTTTCTTGATTATTTAAGTATTTTCCCTATTTTATTTAATTAATTCATTAATTTATTTATATTTGATTAATTATTTAATCGATCTCTTAGATTTTGATTCTTTTATTATTTTGTTAATTATATAATCATTTTATTATTTAATATTTTCTTGTTTATCTGATTATTTATTTAACCCTTTTATTGGTTGGTTAGTTAATTTTATTACCAACTAAGGGGGTATTTTGTAGCGTGGTTGAGAAATTGGATGGTGTGGTTGAGAACACACCACACCACTACAATGGAATAGGTGTTATGTATTATGGTAAAAAAATCAATAGCTTGAACCATACCACACTACACCACATAGTCGTTCTATAGGGTGTGGTGTGGTTTAGGCCACACCTTGTGTTTTGATTCCATGTATCTCAAATACATGATGTGAAATAATTTATGCCGGTTAATATTTTATTTTTGCTTTTTAAGAAAAAATACAAACTAATAATATGAATTAATTTAACATGTTGTCGATTTTTAACTATGACTACGATTTAATAAAAAATACCGATTGAATTGAAAAAATAATAATTATTATAAAATTAAATGGAATATAAAACACAGATATAAGAGAACTAATATTAATGATAAATAATTATTAAAAAAATAATCTAAAAATATTAAAATTAAAAACCTAAAATTTCTACTTCTAATATCTAATATGATAACACTTGTAATGGTAAAATAAATATTATTAGTGGAAAATTACAGATATGTACCCTGTACTTTGGGGATAGTGACAAATAGGTACCCTAAACTTTCAATTGCAACACTTGAGTACACTTAACTCTCATAAAATAGACACTTTGGTCCACTTTCGTTAATTTACATTATGGTGTATGATAAAATTACTGAAATGCCCATATATTTTTTAAATTATTAAAATAAAAAAAAATAAAAATGACCAAAATAGCATTTAAATGAGCATCATTGTTTGCTCATTCTAATCTCTACAAAGAAACATAAGAGAGTTCAATGAAAAGGAATTTGTGGGTGAGGGTAGGAAATTGTTGGTGGAGTAAAATCATTGCTAGAGAATGCCGCCATCCGGAAAAGAGCAGTGTTGAAACATCAACATAGTCCTTTTAAATGTTGTTGAAAATTTGAGTATGTTATTTGATGTGAGAATGTCATCGTGGGAAGACATTCGGTTTGGGTTTGAAATACATATGAACTATAAATTTATACGGTACATGGATACAAGTGCATTGTTATGTGCACTAACTTACACGCTTATACAATATTAATCAAACTATATAAAAGAATATAACACCAATTCGATAAAAAATCATAAGAAACTCATTGCTATAAAATTTACACCAACTTGATTGTACAAGTAGTTGGTCCATTGACTAACTCAATAACTTATACGATATTAATGAAACATATAAATAAATATAATAATGAAAAACGGTCTACAAGTACATGAAAAGGGTAGTTTTGGCACTATGCAATGTTTAATTAACGAAATACTAATGGATGGACCCAAGTGTCTGTTTTTGAGAGTACACCTCACTCAAGTTTTGCAATTGAAAATTTAGGGACCTATCTATCACTATCCTGAAAGTATAGGGTATCTATATGTAATTTACCCTATTATTAATTACATGCATGGCAAATAATTAGAAAAATATTGTTGCTATAATAATAAAATATTTTTTTTTGAATGTATCTCTTGAGGGGATTATAATCCCCTATGGCGTGGTTACAAATAAAATACTGTTGTGGATATTTTGGGCATGGTGTAGACCACACTATGATATATTTGGTTTTGGTCCACACCACACCATAACTATGAGTGTAAATGGATCGAATTTGAATCGGATCAAGCAATATCCAAATTCGAAACTAATTAGAAAATTCAATATTTGATGGATATGAAAAATTAATATTCGAATTCGAATCCGATTAAATATTCAAATATTTGATTCGATTTGAATTCAATTAATTAATTATTTTAGGTAATTAATAAATATATAAAATAAATATTTTTTATTTATATAAAATATATAAATTATTTATATAATTTAATTATTATATATATATAAATTATATAAAACATTTAAATATTTTATATATTATATATAAGAATTAAATAATCGTTTAAATTTGAATATTTATCGAATCGAATCGGATCATATCTGAATTCAAATTCGATTAACTATTCGGCATAAATATATAGGATATCCGAATTTGACTCATTAGATACTCGAATTATCTTGATTCGATTCAATTATGTTAAATCTCGAATTCAGAATCGAATTTTAGAATACCATTGACACCCCTAACCATATAACTGAACACTTGAATACGATGTAGCATGGTTGGAAACTCACTATATTGTGGTGAAGATGCTGTCTAATAGTGACTATTGGTAAGTTCTTCAAGGTTGGGGATTATGGGTATTGGGGACAGGCTTTGGAGTGCAAATGGCATCATGATTCAAATTTGAATCCGATCCTATTTTGTTGCATTCGGATGGATATCTCTGTCAGCTTTTCAAATTGGATCGGATTGAAAAATATGATTCGTTTAAAAATTGGATCGAATTCGAACCACCCCTATTTGATCCAAAAGAATCCAATGCTTGTGTTTTTATTTTTCTTTGTATATATTATTTTGCTTTTTTATTAATAATTTGTTAAATTTCAACAAATGAAAAATTAAATTGAATCAAATCAGAATGGGATATCCAACATCCTTAATGAATTCAAATTCGAATAAATCTTTGTGAAATTTGTCAGATGATCAGATTGGATGGAATATATAATTTACATCATTGGGTCGAATTCAAATATACCCCTATCCGAATTTGATTCTATCTGTTTGCATACATAGACAGGCTACCCCTGTTGCATACTCTTGAAGTGAAAAAATGTTAATTATTTTTAATATTAATGAAATAATTTATTTTTTTTCACATTTATTTATTATATGACATAAATGTGAAAATAACTAGGTGACACCCGGAATCACTCAGGCAACAACTTGCCAAGTTGATGGTGTCCAATCAGCGGCCTGGCCCAGCGCGACCTGGCGGCATGGCTTAGGCGCGGTCTGACATCCTGGCACATGCACCGACCTGGCGGCCTGGCCTAGGCGCGACCTGGCGACCTACGATATGTGCTCACCGACAAATTTGGCATGCATATCCTAACACTCCCACGATCCTTAAAAGTTGGCCCACGTGCCGAATGATCCGGAGGGTGGTCAATGTGCATGGCGGTTACCTTTAGGAATCTCAAACCACTTAGATGACCTCGCAGAAATCTCGGATATGGTGCGTGAAGCCCACGCCAAACAATACCTATATAAAGGCATCAACCCCAATGACAAGCAAGCAAGCAAGTAAAGCAAATTCTAGCTCTCATACTTTGTGATTTTTAGCTCGCAGTCTACTATGAGAGTACTGACTTAAGCATCAGAGCGACCTCACCGGGTTAGCCACCTCGGGTCCTCTGACATTTGGTTCCTTGCAGGTCTCTAAAAAGCAATGAAGCTCATCAATCAAACTCGTCACCAGGCAGCTCGACACCTCATAGTTAGCTCACCTCCAGGCAGCTCGGCACCTGGTCAGCCCGGCACCTCACAAGTAGCTCGACACCTGGTCAGCCCGGCACCTCACAGGCAGCTTGACACCTGGACAGCCCGACACCTCACAGGCAGCTCAGCACTTGGACAGCCCGGCACCTCACAAGCAGCTCGCCACTTGGTCAGCTCGGCACCTCACAGGCAGCTCGACACTTTATAGGCAGCTTGGCACCTAGACATCCCGACACCTCACAGGCAGCTCGCCACCTGGTCAGCTCGGCACCTCATAGGTAGCTCAACACTATAGTCAGCTCGCCACCTATCCTGCCCAGCTCGACTCAGCTCGACAGGCAAAGTTCTCCACTTCGGCCTGAGTCATCAGCCACTTGGAAGTAGTTCAAATGACGAGGTATTTAGCTAAAAAAACGATTCATTACTTAATGAATTCAAATTCAAATAAATCTTTGTGAAATTTGTCAGATGATCAAATTGGATCGAATATATAACTTACATTATTGGGTCGAATTCAAATATACCTCTATCCGAATTTGATTCTATCTGTTTGCATCCATAGACAGGCTACCCCCTTTTGCATAGTCCCTTGAAGTGAAAAAATGTTAATTATTTTTAATATTAATGAACTAATTTATTATTTTCACATTTATTTATTATATGACATATGTTAATGTTTTTTCTGAACTGTTTAAGTATTTTTCCTCATTTTATGAATTAAGTATTTTTCCTCATTGACTAACGTAAATTTTTGTACAACTCTATTTAAAAAACACACAAAAGTACTTCCTAAAAACCTCTCCAGAAAAGCTCCTTCAACGCTTTTAAGGTATTTTTTTGGGGTTCCCTTCTAAAAAGGAAAACTTCATTAACGAAGCCCAATACAAAGCATCATAATCAGCATGGAGATAGGGCCCAATCCAGATTCCAGGGTGGTGGGTGTTGTATAAAATCCGGGCCCAATGCTTTGAATTCAACTCCGGTAAATGGATTGGGAGTTTGGGACCCGCCACAAATAAAAAAGGTTGAAGGCCTGAAATCTTTTGAGTTTTGATCATTCTATAGGATTGTGTCCCACCATAGTACAATCCCCATAATTATCTTTTGAGTTTTGATTGGATCCTCCACGATCAACCATGAGTACAATCACATAATTCTCTTTGGGCTCCCAGAGCTCAGAAAGGTTCTGAGTCCGGATCCATACCATTTTTCGGTAATTGTGTTCGGAACTTCGGATCCATGTTCAGGGTCCAAACTCCAAAGTCCTGTGAGGTCGTTGTGAGGCGCCCTGTGTGAGGAGCAGATCCGGTCTCTCCAAAAACTACGTATTCGAATCTCAAATGTGTTGTCAAGGCCTACGAGCTGACGAGCATACAAAGTTTTCTTCTCCGGTGGTCTCACGGCCCTCACCCGAATTCCGAACGAAACGCATTCGACGAATGTGGCGGATAGTTGGTTAATTTCCTTGCATTTAGCAGAATTTGAATTTCGAAATTCTAAACGGTCATTTCCTCCGATGGTTTGCTTTGCTTACGTCTCTCCATCTTTCTCTCTACATATAATCCCTCCATCTTCCCCTCCCTTTCTCACTGCTCTCATCTCAGTTTCTTCTTTGCACTAGCGTCTGTATCACCTATTCTCGTCCTTTCGCTTACGAGGTTTCTCAATTTCTTTCCATTCTACTATGGATTTCCATACCCTTTCAAGGAAGGAGCTCCAAACCCTCTGCAAGAAGAACAGAATACCGGCCAACATGACCAACGTGGACATGGCCGATGCTCTGAATGCTCTCATTAATGTAAGTTATTTCTTTCTGTAAACCCATTAACGATTTTTCTTTAATTCACTTAACATGCATGTTTTGTTTCTTCGTTGATCGGATCTTTTATGTCATTCTTTTGTTCTTTTTAGGTGGAGGGAATCGAAGAGATTAGGAATCCAACAACTGCGTCCGAAGACCTACAACCTGTTGGTGAAACGCCACGGAAGACAGAGACCCGATCTCCGGATCTCCCCAAAACCTGCCGCAGAACCTCAACTCGCCGGAAACAACCCGTTAAAGATCAGGTCGTTCTGATCGAGAATGAACTCCCAAGTTCTCTTCCTCTTACTCGGACTCTCCGGGGGACAAGAAGAAGAATCATCCAAGAGGAGGAACAACAAAAGGAAGAAGATTCCAAGATATTGGTCGAGAAACCAGGTGAAGGTAATATAACAGAAATACTGGCGACACCCATTAACCAATGTTCCCGGAGAAGAACTATGGCGGCTTCAACTCATCAGAAAGTAGCTACCCACGTCGAGGAGGACAAAGAGAAACAGAAAGAAAATACTGCTACGCGTGTTTACGGTACGAGGCGATCCGCGAGGTTGGCTGAAAAGAAGATTTCTGAATCGGTTCAGACGAAGGGGAGAGGGAAAACAGAAGCCATTAAGATTGCCGAGTTGTCTGAAGAAGAGACTGAAGATATGGAGAAAAAAACAAATAAGGCACCCGAGGAATCATCTGATGCTTTTGAGACCGTCTTGTCCAATGTGAAGAAAAATACTGCTACGCGTGTTTACGGTACGAGACAATCCGCGAGGTTGGCTGAAAAGAAGTCTGAATCGGTTCAGAAGAAAGGAAGAGGGAAAACAGAAGCCATTAAGTTTGCCGAGTTGTCTGAAGAAGAGACTGAAGATTTGGAGAAGAAAGAAAATAAGGCACCCGAGGACTCATCTGTTGTTTCTGAAACTGTCTTGCCCAAGGAGCCGTCCAAATCGGTAAGTACTAATGTAAAAGATGATAAGAAACAAGTCAAAAAGAAACAGAAGGAAAATACTGCTACGCGTGTTTACAGTATGAGGCGATCCGCGAGGTTGGCTGAAAAAAAGATGTCTGAATCGGTTCAGAAGAAAGGAAGAGGGAAACCAGAAGCCATTAAGATTGCCGATTTGTCTGAGGAAGAGACTGAAGATTTGGAGAAGAAAGAAAACAAGGCATCCGAAGAATCATCTGATGTTTCTGAAACTGTCTTGCCCAATGAACCGCCTAAATCGATCAGTGATGTAAATGATGAAGTACAGCAAAACAGAGGTATGGTGCTTTATTTCTATCCTTTCGTGCATTCTCAATTTCTTGTCTAATCCATTTAAAATGTGCCTTTTTTGCCTTTTCATTTATATCTTTTATTCTTTTGGGAATTGGGTTGCCTGATCAATGCTCACTTACGCAGAAACTGTTGCTGATATTGTTCTTATTGGTATTGAGCCTGTGTCGGATGAGGTTCCAGTTAATGAGGAAACTGATGCTGAAGATTCTAATGGAGACAAGCAGCCTGAAGATAGTACAGATGATGCCCGTCAAAAACATGTCGAAGACCCAAATTTCGAAGAAAACCTGGAAAACAGAGATTCTGAGGTGAGTGCATGGGAAGACCATCAGAGCAAGACTTGCCATTTGGCATCGAGAGAAGCTGCCAAAGATGAGTTTGATGGTAAGAGATGCAATAAGATTAAATCCCGATTTGAAGAATCTTCCTTGATCCCAGAATTAGGGAATTTCGAATCCATGGAGATTGCAATACATGAATACATGAGCAGTTTGGAGAATGAAAATTGCAGTGCAGAAGCAAATCATGAAGACCCAACCGAGAAAACTGTTGAAATTTCTCAGGGGGAGCTGATAAATTCCACCCACCAGTTTTTGGCAAAGGTTGGAATCCACATGCAATTGAAAGTCGAAGATGCCGTCCCTGATCAATTGCAGAAATGTGATCCTGTCAAGGAGGACTCAAACTCCACGGAACTATTTCCTGAACAACCGGAGAACTGTGATCCATTTTTGGAGTCAAGTTCTGACAGTTGTTCCATAAGAGATGATGTTCCTGAAGATATACAATTGAAAGTTGAGAATACTGTTGCTGATCAACCTGAGATGGACGTTCCTAAGGCAGAGAATACTGCTGACCATGAGGTTCCTAAGGCAGAGAAAGAGAAGTATTGGCCAGCTTCAGATACAGTGGCTGACCATGAGGTTCCTAAGGCAGAGAAAGAGAAGTATTGGCCAGCTTCAGATACAGTGGCTGAGGAGTCTGCTGTTACGATTGATGAGATTTCAGCAACCAAGGAATGCATCCCATGTTTGGTTGAGGCTCCAACGTCCCATGAGATTTCAGCCACTGATCAAACTCTGACCAATGTTCTAGCAGGCTTAAGCCTTGGAGCACCTGGATCAGACTCCAAGCATCATTTACCACTTCAGATTCAAGTGACACCGAGGAAGTCATCCAGCAAAAAGCAAACACCAATTCGAAAGGCAATCCGGGTCTTGAAGGATGACAAGGAGAACATTGACAATAGCGCCAGGAAACTGGAGTCGGGTAGTGGACTGAAAAGTGCCAAGTTGTTGACTCTCGTTGCAGAAGAGAAGGAGAACAATATCAAACTGAAGGACACTGCACAGAAGGCATTCAGTAGCATGGGTCTAGGAAAGCTGAGGAAGACTCAAAAGGGGAAATTGCAGAGCAACAATGATAAGGTGAGGCAACTCTTCTTAAAAGGTTTGTTGGGAGTGGTTTACATTAGTTTTTTCTTTCCTCTTTTTGGTTTTAATCTTGAGGTGCATAATGGCTCCACATATTTGTTTGGTAATTGTAGGAACAAGAGCAGCAACAGCAGCAGCTTGAAAAGACAAGAACAGCTCTACAGACTCTGGAGAACCGGTTGATGTTGGGAGATACAGAAAACTGACTCAAGATACTTGCTATTGGTGCTGGTGTGGTTGTCATGGCAGTCATAGTTATGGGGTTAAAACCTTGGTTTACCCCTTAGATTTTTTTTTTCTTGGTAGTAATATTTTGATGGGACTTGTCATGGTTAAGAGTTGCATTTTTTTCTCTTGCTTTCCTTTTCGAGTGTTATTAGCGTTTAGGAACAATGAAAGGGGATATTTCTGAAGTGAGATAGGATGGTGCTTTATTACAGGATAGTGAATTGAATTGAATGATTTAAATAAAATCTCAAATGAGAAAAATTCTAAGCAGTAAGGAAGCACTTTTCTCATGGTGTCAGCAGGGAAAGTAACCCCATTGAATTCTATATGTTTAGTCTTGCTCCAAAACAGTAGAAGTGTATGGCCGTTTTTCTCATAATCTATTATCAAATTTAGAGTTGCCTCAAATTTAACACCATTTGGTTGGTTCTGGCATTATACCAACTCTGATCGAAAGTAGCCTCAGTTAGCTTGTTTGGGGTAATCTCTAATTCATTTTAACTAACCAATAACCACTTAGGGTCTTCGTTTTTTGATTTTGAGAGGGTAAAATTAGTTAATGAAATTTTGGTTTTCATTAATCAAAATACTTATGTTTTTTTTTTTTTTTTTCAGATCTATGTGAGGTCTATCAAAAATCGTCTGTATAATTAATGATAATACCCATCCCTAGCTTTCTCATTTTTGGAAAGATAAATTGTCAAATGTCAATTTGCTTTGATGGAACAAAATTGTCTCTTTTAATAATAATTTTTTATGGCTAAAATGATCATTATGTTATGCCGTAAATCTTATCTTATAGTATTTTTTTTTCATCTTATGAGTTGAAAACGAAGATTTACTATAGTATTTAGAACATGATAATTTATGAGAGATGGCTAGAACCATGGCTATTGGCAGCATAACTTTGAATCTTGATTAGGGTGCAACTGGGCTGGGTTATCCCGAACCCAACCCAAAAAGTTGAGTTGTGTTGGGTCAGGTTGAAGCTCGGTTTAGTACTTAAAAAGTCGGATAAACCAGAATTCAACCTGAATACTTTAGATCGGATTGGGTTAGGGTTGATTTCAACCCGACCTAACCCGGCCCGATTTGCACCCCGGCGGGACCTGACTAAAACTAAAAAGCCCTTGAAAAAGGAAGAAGGATTGGCGCGTACCAACGTGTGCGCCCGCTAGGTCTTGGTGGAAGCGTTAAATAGGGAGAGCGGCGCGACTCTCCCGTATCAGCTCAACTACAAGAAGGCTGAAGGCGTCCCCGCACGCACTCTAGGGCCAGCGAGGAGCGAGCCCAAAACCATCTGTCGAAAAGAGGAAACAATGAATGAGCAGAGATCTCTCGGGAAGGAAAATCAAGTAAGACTTACTTCTTTCAGTCCAACCTTCCTTCCAGTCGTTCTGGAAGGAATTTCTGTATCTAATCCCTCCCATCGCCTCTGAAGAATGCAACAGTTCCTCTGTCAAGTCAGACTCAGACTGAAGTAGATGTTTTCGCCGCGATTACTACTGTTTCCTCTTCCTTACTCGCAGGTACGAATTTCTAGGGTTTTATTATTTGTTTCCCCGAACCAACCCAAATAGATGGTACCCTGAACCGCTAAATCGATTCTTTGTACGGAGTTCGAAATTTTGAAGAGAGGTGGTGTTCGTTCCGGTGTCTTGATCGAAGGACAATTAGGGTTTTGTTCAGTTTTTCTTGAGGTCGAATATCTTCACAATTTTTGCGGTTTATTTAGGGCTTTTTGTTTCTTTTTTGTTCTTTTCTTGGAAATCATAGGCTTTATGTTCTTGAATTCTGAAAAATTTGCGGATTTATGATATATAATTTTTCTGGCTTTTTTTTCCTGATTGAAACCATCAGACCATGAAGTTTTAGGATTAAAAAGAGAAAGAAGAGATTAGGGTTTTTTTTGGGGGGGTTTGGTTTGGGGATGGCAGATGAGGGAAATGAAGGTCAAAACAGGAGAATGGATCTGAATTTGTATCTCGGTCTTCCTCATTCAGCACGTCGTAGGGAATTGGATCTTGGGTCTGATCTTTCTCTTGGCTCCCTATCCGCATCAGGCGAGGCAGAAATTCGTGGATCTACAGAGATGTCTCATTATGCAGAGGCCTCAGATTCTCATGCTCCCTATTCCCCATCTCATGCTTCATTTTCCCCGAATCCGCAAGCTGTGGAACCTCTAGATTCTCATGAAAATTCCTCCTTTGCCTGTCCCGACTACTCGTCGCTCCCTTCTTATCCGTCTATTCCACAAGCGACGCAATCTGATGTTGAACCGCTGGTTGGGGAAGGCAGGTCCCATCCTGAGTATAGTCCTTACTCCCCATCTTATGATTCTGTCATTCCGACTGTGGAAGCGCGCCCGGAACCTGTAGGGCAGGACATGAATGAACTTACTGAACATTCTCCTTACTCTCCGTCCTATGCTCCAGCATCAGCTACTGGGAATGATGGCTCTGAAACTATGGTCCACGAAGGTGGCAACCATGTGGAATACGTTCCATACTCACCGTCTTATGTGCCTGCTTCATTGTCAACCCCCGGTTCCTCTGGTGAACCCTTAGTCCAAGAAGATATTCCACATATTCCATATATCCCAGTCAGTCCTTCTGATCAAGCCCAGCATGGTGTCTCTAGTGGATTGGTACCTGAAGCCACTGGGTTTGGCGCACATCAGGTAACTGGACGGGGCGGAGATACTCTAGTTCGAGACAGCCCTTTGCACCGTGTGCTTCTTCAGTATCCGGAATATCGTATCAGGAGATTGGTCGAGTCACATCGCCGCCGTTGGCCTGTTCGTAGGTTCAGATCAACAGTTCCTTATGGTCTTAGCCGTAATCTTGGTGCAATTTCCTCAGAGAATGGTGCCTTGCGCAGTGTGACAACCGAGGAATCTAATGAAGAAAATAGTGAGACCCAAAAAACAAATTTGGAAGGCATTGCAGCACAGGATTCGGAAGAGGGAGCAAAGGAACAAGCTAGTGGAACCACAAATTTTGATTGCAATATCTGTTTGGATGTGGCCAAGGAGCCAGTGGTTACTTCTTGTGGTCATCTATTTTGTTGGCCTTGTTTGTATCAGTGGCTGTATCTTCACTGTGATCATAGGGAGTGCCCTGTATGCAAGGGGGAGGTACTTGAATCCAAAATAATTCCTATTTATGGACGGGGGAACTCTGAGACAGGGGATAAGCAGAAGGGGCAGGATGCTGGGAATTCAGATTTGAAGATACCTCCTAGGCCACGCGGACATCGATTTGAGAGTTTAAGGCAACAAATAAGGAGACCATTTTCACAGAGGTTGGAAGAAATTAACTCATTGAGGCTTATTTTGGGTGGAGAAATACTCAATGGAAATTTAGACAGGCAAGAAGAGCCGAGTACACAGAGGTTTGTTGATGGAGCTAGTGCTTCAAATAGGAGCCGTAGATTGCTTTCCAGGCTTGTGACAGCCCAGCGGTTTCATATGGGGGACAATTTAGAAAGTGGATTGGATACAAGGAGAGGTGAGTCATCTAGAAATGCTGTTGAAGTGGCTTTAAGCTACACTGAAAATGGTAATTCACCTTCTGAAGGGCTTCATGGGGGTGAATCAAGAAGTACACCACCTGCTATTGCACGACACGGTATTGGCTTCTGGCCCCGGCATGCTTTTTACAGTGTTTCTACTTCTGATAGATTGGCTGCTATGGCTGCTGACTTATCTAGGATGATGAGGAGGTTTGGAAACAGTGGTAACCAGTCTGGTGCCTCGTCATCCATGAATCCACAAGATTCCAATCCTAATGTTCAAGGATCCCGAGAAGCAACGGTAGCTGCAGATCAGGTTTCTGCTTCAAGTACAATGGCCGTGATTCAGGATGATGCTGGAGTTCCTGTTGATGCCCCGTCAGAGCCAAACAGTGGGAGTTCTTCTCGTACCCTCAGAAGAAGAAGGAGAAATAGTGTGTCTGGTTCTGTAGACGTAGATGGAGGAGTTCATCATGCACGTAAAAGGAGAAGATTAAACTAACTTTGAAATTTATTACAGCACAACAATTTTTAAATAAGTTATGATCTCTTTTCTTTCTTTGTGATATGGATATTATTAGATTTCTTGTAGGCCATGTACCATAATTTAGTTCTAAATCATGCTATATCATGTTGTTGATCAATGCAATTGAGTTTCATTTTCATGTTGATGTTTCTTGTTATCCTGTACTATGGACAGTGTTCATTCTACATTTGATACTAAATACATGGCATTTTTGTCTGGTTCCACAGCCCCATGAAGTTCTTTACTTGTAATATAGAGGTATGGAATTGGAAGCAACATATGATCTAAATGGTCAATGTATAGCTGCTTTAAAGAAGGATTCATACTGGTATCCATATAAAAGTAATTGTGTTGTATATGTTTCTTTCTTGGAAGAGCTAGGGTAGACAATGCAGAGTTGAATGGCGAAACAGGATTCATATGTAAGTAACCAACAATGATGTTGTTTAGGGAGCGTTCTTTTTTTGGATTTTGAGAGGGGGGAAGTTGGTCAATTGGATTTTGGTTCCTTCTTTTTTTCAAATTAATGTGGAGACTAAGGAAAGTTTATTTTTTTTTGGGTATCACTTACCCATGTCTTAGGTGGGTAGATAAATAACTTCCTCACATGGGGGGAAAGTTTCTAACACTTTCATGGGACAAAAGTGTCCTTTTTAATAATATTTTTTTTATGGCTAAAAGTCATTTTCTTTTTTACTTGAGAAATAAAAGAACATGGGTAAGTGTTTTTCAAGAAAAATTTACCTAGGTAATTGTATTTACTCAGGTAAATAATTTACCAAAAACGAACAGGGCGATGTTTCTAATTCTAATATTACCTCTAACCTTTATGGTCTACTGCAATGGAGAAGGTTGTTCCGTTGGACAAGCAACAAACAAACTAACGAGATGTTAGGGCAATCACTTCTAACATGAACCAAGTGTTCATGTATTGTATGATCTTCCAGCATTGATGTAAATGATCCCCACAATGGCTAATTTGGGGAAGAGGGGTTATTAATGGTGTGTCACCAAATATCAAAGAATAAAGTACTAGTATAATGGTGTTCGCCTACAAATGCGAATTAAACTAGTATCTACATTTTGACTTGTCAAAATGTCCTTTAGTCAGTGAGTAGTATATGGTATCCACTGTGGAGTCGTCGAATTCACATCTGTGCCGCACAGGGAGTGCCCCACAACGCACAACATACCCCCTCGGATCGGACATTGACATGACCAAAGATAGATATATACATCGTGGGTAGGTAGATGTCAAATTTCTTTTTGATATTCAATTAGTTATTAAATTTTATGATGACATGACGAAAACCCACTTCATAGTTTGTGATAAGATTTTATACAGAACAAGAGGGTAGGAAGGTTGTAGACCATAGGGACAGACCCACCACCAAACGCAGTGGGGAAAGAAGAATAATATTCCTGTTTATGTAGACAGTATACTAATATAAGTTAAAGCCCATTGGAGATGGGAATCATGGCATGAGAATAGCGGATAATCCCAGGTGGTCCCTCTCTTCAAATAGAGAAATAAGAAATGAGAAATGCATCTCCTTCCCAAGTCTAAATATGTGGCTGGCTAATCTCCCCATGTCAAAGCCGTTATCTTGGACTTTCTAGTCTCACTCTCATGCTTATAACGCTAGACTTACCAAAACAAACTTTGAGACTATTAGTATGGTATCATAGTATCATACAGCCAAAGGGAAGGGGAACGCCTTTCACTTGACAATGCGTATTATCAAATTATTTAAAAATAATACACAATGATAAATTAACAGGGAATAATTTCAATTTTCAAGAGATTTATTATTATCACTATTATTATTGTATCATGTTATAGAGCATCTAAAGTCAACTAACTATAACACAGTTCAGTTTCTCTTCACATTCATCCATCCCCTCCCCTCGTTCTCTCGTACGTGCTTGCACTCCTCTTTCCTTCCCATGGTAAATTTCTCTCAAGATGACCACAGGAGCAGTCGCAGCCTCATGTCGATGAAATTGTCATGTATTCTTGAGTTTCAGAGGTGAAGATACATGTAAGAGCTTTACAGAGAACGAGGGATACATACCTTCAGAGATGATAAGAGCTCAATAGAGGAGAAGAAATTTCGGTGGAAATACTGGAAGCAACCAGAGAACCAAGAATTGCTATCGTGGTTTTCTCCAGGAACTATGCTTCTTCAAAGTGGTGTCTTGATGAACTAGTCAACATCTTAGAATGCAGGAAAACGCTGGGCCAGTGGGTTCTACCCCTTTTCTATGATGTAGAACCCTCGGATGTTCCAAACCAAACTGGGAGTTTTGGGGATGCATTTGACAGGCATAATTTGCTTGAAGGTGCTTAATCTCAGTCATCCCTTTACCTAATGAAGACTCCAGATTTTTTAGGACTTCCCAATCTTGAGAGATTGGTACTTGAAGGTCGCACAAGTTTGGTCCAAGTTCACAACTCCATTGGATATCTTGACAAGCTCTATTTTTTGAATCTGAAGAACTGTGAGAAACTTAGAAATCTTCCTCACAGCATTTGTAAGTTGAAATCTCTTAAAAAGCTTATTCTATCTGGCTGTTCCAAACTCGATAAGTTTCCAGCGTTCTCTTGTTTTGATTCCTTTACTTCCTCTCTGGTTTTTGCTCTTTGGTTTATGCTTCCTAAGAAAATTAGACCTCTCTTCTTGTGGTCTGTCAGATGGTGCAGTTTTACGTGCACTTGGTAGCATATCTTCATTGGAAAAGTTGTATTTAGGTAATAACAATTTCTGTAGCCTTCCAGACAGCCTCGGTTGTTTTCCCAAGCTCAAGTACCTGAACTTGGGAGATTGCTTGAGGCTAAAATCACTCCCATTGCTTCCAATAAGCTTAACAAAGTTGAGAGCAAATAATTGTAAATCATTGGAGAGATTATCAAACCTTGGGAGCTTATCCTCACTGGCAGTTTTAGATCTATGTGGAACCAGTATTTCTAACCTACCAACCAACATAAGTTGCCTTTCTCAGCTACATGAACTTATGTTAAGCAATTGCACAAGGCTTCAATCACTGCAAGGCCTTCCATCAAGTTTGAATACATTACAAGCCTTTGGTTGCACATCGATGAGACTGCCAGATCTGTCAAAGCTACAGAATTCGTGGTCCTTGTACCTTAATAGCAGCGAGAACTTAGAAGAGATTCAGGGTGTGTTGAGGTCAGATGACTGCAACAGTGTGACACTTAACTTTTGGAAGAATCTCCTTACTGTTTTCCAGGTTCTCTCTCTCTCTTCTCCTCTACATGTATAAATATCTGTGAGATTGTTGTTGATCATCAAGCTTTCCATGAAACAGCGAGGGTATGTACGTGACACCATTCTACCTGTACCTGGAGGTGAGGTTCCAATATGGTTTGACAACAGAACCATGGGGCCTTTGATATTTCTTCAGGTCCCTGGAGTTTTGGGTCGTAAGGTGGTTCAAGGGCTAATTATATGTGCTATCTGTGTGGCTCATGAAGGAACTGATCACGGTTTATTTATTCCCGGTGCCTATGTCCATAGTCTAACACTGGGTTATTCCTATCGCCACATACCAGAGTTCTGTTGGATAAGAATATATCGTGAAGCACAGATGTGGATCTGCTACTAACCATGTACTAAGGAGTTGGGAGCAGGGCATCTCGTCGCTGTTTCAATAGATACAAACACAACGGGATTGTGGGTGAAAGACTGGAGTCCATTTAGTATTTGAGTCTGATGACAAGGGTTCTAGCTCCAGTGATTACAAGGGATCCTCTGAGACAAGGACTTCACTTCATCCCTCTGGATGATCAAGTCCTATATTTGGTATTTGGTATTAGTGTGAATTCCATTTGCATTGGTGTAAATGCATGGAAGTTCAAATTGGCTGTATGTAAATTCTGGTTTAGTTTTGCATCAGATTTGACTCTGTACCATTTGTTTGCGAAAAATAAAATAAGTAAAATGATGTGGTCTCATTTTGTATTTATCTGTTTTTCAGATGCAAAAATGCAAGCATACAAATCATAATCACAAACAAATGGATGAAGTGATGAACAACTTAAACGAGTACAAATTTTGTATCTCGTTCAGAATTACACAGGCAAATAAACAGAACCTAAATTTCTAATTTTGTTTTCTTGTAAACAATTATATAGCAACATGTACAGATTCATGTATAAATATGTCAAGTCGGAATACAATAAATTTGGTGTAGTTCAACAGGAAACAAACCCAGTTTATTCAAATTTTAACCCAAGGCAAAGGGTTTTCTTTTTTTTGTCAGATACAAAGTTTAGTAGTAGTAGAGCTGTAAAGTGGAACGAAATGAGTTGTACCAGGCATGGCCTAGTCACTACAGTGACCTGGCTGGGCCGTCGGCCCATACCCCTGCACTATGCGGGGTTTGGGTTTTGAGGCCCACGGGCCAGCATAACATGATACAATAAAGTGGGCCATGCCAGTATGGTCTGCAGCTTAGGACGACACGGCCCACTGGCGCAGTACGACATGATCCCATAGCGGCCCAGCACAACCCATATAATAGCTTTTGTTTTGGGTAAATTATAAAGACCCCTATACTATGGGGTCTGTAACAAAGACCCCTTGTACTATGACCGTAAGATAAAGACCCCTTCCGTTAGCCTTCCGTTTAAAATTCGCGTTATAATATTTTTCAATCCCCATATTATCTAATAACTATTTAAAAAAATATACTGTTCTCCTATCTTACGAATTACGATACACGAACAACAGGCGGTAGCAGTTGCAGCGGCGGCGGACTTTCGAAGTCCTCCCTCTCTCTCTCCCCCGTTCTCTCTTCTTCCCCTTTTGCCTTTCTCTCTTCCCCTTTCTTCTTCCCAATTTCCTCTGTTTTCCGTTCGTTGTTGCCGACAAAAATGAAACCGTCCCACCACCGCTTTGCCTGTGTTTGTCTGAAAATGACGACGATGAGGAGATCAAGCTTAACCCCAACTACAGGAATGTTGAGTTTCTGATCACAACGGGACCGGGGCCGTCTCCGCAGCTTGATAATACAAACATCGTCTTCGGAGCAGTGCTCGAAGGTTGGTTTTGTTTGAAGTGCATTTCCTTAGAGTTGCTGAGCTATATTCTGTTATCATTTTTCCTATCTATGAGTGCTATTTTGAATTAATTCATCATCAAGCCAATCCATGTATAGGATTTTGTTTTTGATAGGTAAGCCGTGTATAGGATTTTAGCTCAACAGCATAGTCAATTGACCCATTCCATTTTGAGAACCAAAGGTTATACTTTCCCTGTCATCAAGTTTATTCTACCAAAATTGGTTTGAACAGGGGATTCTTTGGCTTTTTTTATCTGTAGTTCTGTACTCTGTAAGCTTATGGTTCATATACTTTGTCCTGTTTTGAAGCTTGGGCTATTTGATTTTGGAGATTTGATATTGACCATCTTGTGTGTGGTGCACTAGCCTTCAGTTTATTCAGTAATTCATACTTTTTAGTTATGATTATGAGCGAAGAAGCTTCTTGTGAAATATTCAAGTCAAAATTACAAGTACAGGCAATCTTGAAGCAGAATTTTCAGAGAAGGGCAAAGCGGTAGTGGGATGATTTCATTTTTGTTGGCAGCAAGGAAGAAAATGGAGGAGAGAAAGGGGGAGGACTTCCGAAGTCTGTCGTCGCTATTATTCGTGTATCGTGAGATCGGGAATAATTATTATAAATGTAATATGGGAATTAAAAAATATTGTAACGAAAAAGGGTGACAAAAGCCATAATACAGGGGGAGTCCTTGTAATTTACCTTTTCTTTTAACCAAGGTTAAAAGTAGCGCTTATAACCCTCCAAGATTTAGAAGCATCAAAATGTTTTTTTTAACTCTAAGCCTCTAAGCTATCATCCAAAAGATGTGGAAGATGCAGTCCTAGATTTCAAAATGATGAAATATAATCCGATTCCAAAAGCGGCCCAATGTAGTGGCTCCAATACTAAGTTTCTAACGCTACATTTTATATTGACCACACCTAATGGAGATGGTGAGACACCCACCCCCTATTGCTGCATTAGAATGAGTTGGTGGAGCCACAAGTCCTGATGGTTGCCGCCTCCGAGGGAATTTATATTGATGCACCACACCCTCCCCACATATTGTGTGTGCATTGGGAACATCTTCCCTACGAGTTCTAGTCTGTCTCCACCACCGGCTTGCGCTCCTGGTGCCAAGTTAATGGGATAGCCGTTAGCTTGTCCCGTTAGTTTTTATTTCATCCAAAAAAAATAATTTCCTTCTTTCGAGTTCAAATCTCAGTCTCTCACTCTTTCTATCGACCTGCCCTCTGAAACTGCCCCATCTCCTCCCTTGTCAGAGAATGCGATGCCAACGATCGTTCCGACAAATACACGAAGGTATGTACTCCCTATCGTTCTCATCATCTCAGATATTCTAGAATATGTTTATTTCGGTTTTTTTTTTTTTTTTTTTTGCAATAGAAAAAACGAAGAAGGGAAGAATCGCCGATAGATAACTCCATTCTAAGTTCACTGGTTTGAGTTTAGATTGCAGTTTGGAGTTTAAATAGATATTATTGATGCTCATATTGGCCGAGGTCAACATTGTCGATTCACTCCCAAGTCCAAGTAGACCCAAGGTATTGAAAGTTCGAGTACAGGCATGGCCGAGGAGTAGAGTCCATGATGAGGGAGATCCGTGGTCCATGGTCCGATATCCGTTGTGTCCGGTACACGAGGTGGATGAGGATCCCGGTATTGCTTTTGCAGGAAGGAGAATGTCAGAGGCCTCGAGTGAAGATCTGAGGTGATGACTCCGACGATGGTCAAGTTGGTAAGAGGGTACAAGGTGGAGTATTCCCCCTTTACCTAGAGGGGGTTGCCCCCTATTTATACTTGAGGTCGCTAGGGGGTAGGTGACCTCGGACATTCTAGATGCAGTCCGTACCGAGGGCTTGATCATCTGGGAGCACCAGGTGAGGGCGCGCGATTGGCTCCGCGAGGCCTGCCAAGCCCAACCTAGTGTGTGCCCTAACTAGTCCAACACGAGGTGCTGGCATCGGCTCTACCCGCAACCTGATTGGTTCTCCTCTGTGCTTTGTCGCTTGACACGTGTAGGCTCGCCATTGGCCCAGCTGGATGTGCCTACATCATTTGCCCCCTACTCCCGAGGCCAAGGTGGGGGTTCGAGATAGGAGGGGCCTCAGCTTCAGCCGAAGGGAGTGCATTGTCTCGTACCAGGAGGTGTCGATGGACCTGTGCGCATCGTGGCCTGCAGTGGCGTCGGTATGCCTTTCCTTTGAACTACGAGGATGGTTGAGGCTCATGCAGGGCCTTGGCTCGGCTGCACCTGCAGAGGGGGGCCTTGGCTTTGGCTCCGAGTTTGCCGTGGTGCGAGGTGGGCGAAAGGGAGGTTGCCCCCCAGTCTTGTGAATGCTGGGTGCATCTCGCGAGGCCTCTTTTTCGGTTGAGGGTGCCGAGGAAGAAGTGCAAGGGTACCCGAGCTGGTGCCTTGGTCGCTTTGTGAGGGATCTCTTTATGCGGTGTCGTGGGTCATGAAGGAAGCAGTTCCCGAAGCAGGAGGTGTTTTAGTTTGCCAGGCGTCGTTTTGTCTACCCGAGGCAGGCCACGCGTGTCAGTCAACTGACGGGTAGCAAAGGCAGTTGTTTGTCATTGGACCCCACGTGATCTAGGTCATCAATTTTTCTTTAAATAGGGGCCTCGGCTTTGGCCATCACTTGTTCACTAGTGCTTTCGCTTCCAAGAGTTTCTTGCTTCGCTAGAGCCCTCGGTTTCAGTTGCTCACCTTCATCTCCGTTGTCCTTGTCTTCTTCGTCTTGTTTGGTACAATTTCTTGTAGAGATGCCTGTGGACACCAAGAGACTGCTATTGGAGGGTGCCTTGGCCAAGAAGAAGGGC
>NW_010729203.1:394332-421901 GCF_000365185.1 Nelumbo nucifera
GTCTACGTCGCCTCGACAGTCGAAGTTTGGAACTCCGATCCTTGAAAACCAGTTCGAGATCCTGGCAACAGACTCCAAGCAGGCCCCTTTTGTCTGTAGCCATCACCAGCAGACCGGGCTACTCCCGGCGCAAACCATTCTGGACAGCGCGGAGGTGAGTAGCACGAACGCCGAGCCTATCAAGAAGCAGAGACGTCGCCGCCGAGCTCGCCGATCTGTCACCCGCGATTTGCCCGAGCTCATGGGCAAAGAAGATGTAGGCTCGGCCGAAGCCAAGGCTCCCTTCCTCTTGGTTCCGTCCCCCCTGTCTTCCGAACTCTTGGCAGTCCCGATGCCCAAGGATTTCAAGCTCCCCCCTCTTGACAAGTATGATGGGTCGTTCGACCCGAATGATCATGTGGATGCCTTTCAGTCACAGATGCACCTGGCGCGAGCCAGCGAGTCGTGCATGTGYGTGGCCTTCTCCACTACTTTCAGGGGAGCAGCCCGCATGTGGTACCGAAAATTGGCACTCGGGTCGAAAAGAAGTTGGGCGCAGTTCGCACAAAACTTCACGTCCCACTTTGTCACCAGCAAATGGTGCCCACGAACTGAAGAAAGCATCTTCAACGTAGCACAAAGAGAGGGAGAGTCCATTCGAAGCTATATCAAGCGGTTCAACGATGCTTGTATGCAGATACCGCGCCTGGACCCCGCCGTACACCTTGCAGCAGCCAAGAAGGCACAAAGAGTTCAAGTGGCACATGGTCGTCAACTAACCCGCGACCATAACCGAGTTTCTAAAGCTTGGGGATAAGTTCATAGCCACTGAAGAGGAGATCAACCAGACGGGCAAGGGTGCACCCGAAAAAAGAAAGAGAGAAGGAGAGCCTTCCAGTCAAGAGGACACCCGAAGAAAAAAGGAAACAACTCGGGGTGCAAAGTCGGGTCAATTGTTTCGAGCTCCTGCACCGGACCAAGCTGATTACACCCCACTGAATGCAAAGCGGGCCGAAATCCTGATGGCGATCAAGGACGCCTCGTACGTGAAGTGGCCACCCCATCTGAGGGGGAAGTGCTACGTTGCCGAGTCCCGCAACGTAGCGTGGGGCGACCAGCTCGAGTCCCGCAACGTAGCGCGGGGCGACCAGCTCGAGTCCCACAAGTGCTACGTTGCCGCCCTAAAGGGGAAAACCAAGGTGGCCGATGACCTTGAACTGGAACGACCCACGGAGCAAGGCGAAGAACGAGCCGCGCCCACGGAAGAAACAGTCGCGGTCTCGACCTCGACAGTAGACCCAGCTCGGACGCTTCAGATCGGCGCTTCTGTCCAGGAGCCCCTACGATCCGAACTGGTAAGCCTTTTACTTCAAAATTTAGATATTTTTGCATGGTCCGCGGTAGAAATGACCGGTATAGACCCCGAACTCATAACCCACAAGCTGAACACTGATCCTGTAGTTAGGCCCGTTAGACAGAAGAAATTTATCCTAGCCCCAGAACGGTGGAAAGCGGTCGACGAGGAAGTCGAGAAGCTCCTCGCAGCGGACTTCATAAGAGAAGTCCAATAACCGAGCTGGGTAGCCAACCCCGTCCTGGTAAAGAAGGTCAACGACAAGTGGCGCATGTGCGTCGACTACACCAACCTGAACCGGGTTTTCCCGAAAAACTGCTTCCCGCTCCCCTGAATCGACCGTTTGGTGGACGCGACCTCAAGGCATGAGTTGCTAAGTTTCTTGGACGCCTATTCGGGCTATAACCAGATCAAGATGGACCCGGCAGACGAAGAAAAGACTGCCTTCATCACGGAGTTCAGCCTATACTGTTACAAGGTTATGCCTTTCGGGTTGAAAAACGTAGGGGCAACCTTTCAAAGGCTTGTAAATAAATTGGCTACACCGTTAATCGGCAGAAAAGTAGAATGCTATGTAGACGACATGGTCATCAAAACTCAATTCTCACATGAATTAATACAAGACTTGCATTCTGTTTTTGAAATTTTGTGTAAGTTTAATATGAGATTGAATCCAAACAAATGTGTGTTCGGTGTTACCGCGGATAAGTTCCTAGGATACATCGTTAACCAGCGCGGCAGTGAAGCCAACCCGGATAAGGTTAAGGCCATCTTAGACATGAGTCCACCCCAGAAGCTGAAGGAGGTTCAGAGGTTGAATGGCTGCATAGCCGTCCTAAGCCGTTTCATGTCTAAATCGGCGGACCGTTGTCTGCCGTTCTTTAAGGCAATAAAGAGCAAAGGGTTCGAATGGACCCAAGATTGCCAGCTCGTGTTCGACGAGCTCAAGGAATACCTTACTAGCGTGCCGACCTTAACCCGGCCCAATGAGGGCGATGTTTTAGAACTCTACCTCTCAGCGAGCGACGAGGAGGTCAGTTCGGTACTAATAAAGGAAGTAGATCAGATCCAACGACCCATCTATTATGTTAGTAAAGTATTGCAGAGAGTAGAAACGAGATACCCGGAGATGGAAAAGCTAGCATACGCATTGATAATTGCAGCTCGGAAGCTCTGCCCGTACTTCCAAGCTCATACTGTTATCGTCCTTACCGACAAACCTCTGAGGCAAGTATTGCTTAAGCCCGAGATCTCCGGTCGGTTGACGTAGTGGGCCATTGAGCTCAGCGAGTACGACCTCCAGTACAAGCCGCGAACTGCCATTAAGGCCCAAGCCTTAACAGATTTCATAGCCGAATGCACATTTAGCTCCGAAGTTCCCAGGCTGGTTGAACGCGAGGCTCCCACCTCGGGTGAGCCCGAAGCTCCCAGGTCGGTCGAGTCTGAACCCCGTGAAGTAGCAGCCAGTGTGGCACCTCTCCTAGCTCGGCCAACCGCGAGCTGGGATGAGGAGCCCTGGATCCTTCATGTAGATGGCTCCTCGAACCAACAAGGCAGCGGTGCCGGAATAGTTCTGCACGGCCCAAGCGGCATGAAACTGGAGTACGCGCTACRCTTCGAGTTCGAGGCGTCTAACAATGAAGCAGAATACGAGGCGTTGATAGCCGGACTAGCCTTAGCCAGAGAAGTAAAAGCCAAGCACATCGTTATCTGCAGCGACTCTCAACTCGTGGTCAACCAGGTTACGGGCGAATATGAAGCTCGCGAGCCGACCATGGTCGCCTACTTAGCCAAAGTCAGAGAAGCCCTGCTAAACTTCCAGTCACACTTCATCAAACAGATCCCTAGGTCGGAGAACGCTGAGGCCGATGCCCTGTCCAAGTTAGCCAGCACTAGCGACATCTCCATGAGAACCGTGTACATGGAGGACCTGTCTCGGCCTAGCATTCTCGGGGGGGTAGAGGAGGTCACTTCCGTCGTTCAAGCAGAGTCGAGTTGGATTGACCCACTCATGAGCTTCTTGTTACACGGGACCCTCCCTGCAAATCGCAATGCGGCCAGAAGGGTGCAGCGCTAGGCAACTAAATACGTTATGGTAGACGAGCGGCTGTACAGAAGATCCTACACGCTTCGCTACCTGCATTGCTTGCGACCTACCGAAGCCGAGCTCGTACTCCGTGACACTCATGAGGGTCTGTGCGGCAGACACTTGGGGGGCAGGGCCCTTTCCCAGAAAGCGCTTCAATAAGGGTATTATTGGCCAACAATGAAGGCAGACGCCATTGAACTCGTTAGAAAATGTGACAAATGACAGAGACATGCCAATATTTACCACCAACCCGCTGTCGACTTAAAATATCTCACCAGTCCGTGGCCCTTTGCATAGTGCGGCATCGATCTACTCGGGCCATTCTCGCCACCAACGGGTGGAAGGAAGTTCTTAGTGGTAGCAGTGGACTATTTTACCAAGTGGGTAGAAGCCGAACCCCTCGTAACAATAACAACCCGAAATGTCCAAAACTTCTTTTGGAAGAACATCGTATGCCGCTTCGGATTACCTCGGGTGTTGATCTCCGATAACGACAAGCAGTTCGAGGACATCAAATTTCAAGACTGGTGCCGAGACATGGGGATCCAACAGAATTTTACTTCAGTCGCGCACCCTCAAGAAAACAGTCAGGCAGAAGTCATGAATAGAGCCATCCTCCGCGGACTAAAGGCACGGCTAGACTGAGCTAAAGGATTGTGGGCAGATGAACTACCCAGTGTCCTATGGGCCTACCGGACCACGGAGAAGACCGCCATGGGAGAAACACCCTTCAATCTCACCTACGACACCAAAACAGTGATCCCCGCAGAGATCGAAGTACCTACATTGCGCCTACAAGCATACAGTGATCAAACAAACGAAGATGAGCTACGTACCAACCTCGACCTACTCGACGAACTAAGGGCCCTCGCATACATTAGGACCGCAACCTACAAGCAGAGAGTAATTCGGTACCATAACGCCAGGGTCAGGAAGCGAAACCTCCACGTTGGCGACCTGACCCTTCGTAAAGTTATGGTGCCTGAGCCCGATGCTGGCAAGCTCTGGTCCAATTGGGAAGGTCCTTACCGAGTGAAACGAGTGCTCAGGGAAGGAACATACGAGCTCGAGACCCTCGAAGGTAAACAAGTACCTCGAGCATGGAATATTGTCAACCTGAGGCAATATTATCTGTAAGAATCGAGTAGGCCACGAGCTACTCCCAAAGCCTAAGGGCCAGAATACCGAGCTAACATGACCTCGGCACAAGA
Organism: Nelumbo nucifera; assembly: GCF_000365185.1. The sequence continues at coordinate 398,966 of NW_010729203.1, forward strand.
AGACCCCAGTTGCCACTTCGGCCTGGGAGAAATCTAGGAGCGGACTACAGGTCCCTCCCTAAGCCTAAGGGCCAGAATACCGAGCTAATATGACCTCGGCACGACAGGACCCAGCCACCCCTATGGCATGGGCAAACTCCGCGAGTGGGCCATGAGCCACTCCTTCAGCCCAAGCGCCAAAACACCGAGCTAACAAAGACCTCGGCATGAAGAAAGACAACCACTTCAGTGGCAAAGGCAAGGTATGAAATATCAAAGGCGTAAGCAGCTCGGGTTCAAACCCTCGAAGCATAGCTCGTCTCGATACGTTGGTCGAACTGAGGAATAACTAACCAATGCTTAGTTCAGACATGCGTAGTAATCACTTCGCGGTATACCACAGAAGCCTTAAACGTGACAAATCGGGATAACACCTACCAAAGATTTGGGTATGTAACTTTAATAGCTCAAATGATGATATCGCTTTAGCAAGAATAAAGGGAGTTCATCATACTCAGAAGAAGGAAGAAACTTTCATTGTCAAAAAAAAAAGAGAAGAAAGAGCAGAAAAGGAAAATAACAAGCGCAGTAACCGAGCTAAATAGCTCGGGAAAGGTTTGATCATCACAGGGCACAACCGCCCAATCGAAAACTTGTGAAAGACCGGGTTTACGGCACCCGGAAGCCACAGAAGCCCAGAGAAACGCCACCTCAAGGATCTGCTTCCTCATCCTTTGGAGAATCAGGCTCCTCTTCATCCGCTTGGTCTGCTGTCTCAGGGGACAGACCTTTCATAGTAATGCCAATGAGGTTGAGCCCGGAGAACTTCTACCAAACCAGCCACTGGCAGAGCTTAAACCCTGAGCGGTACGAACCCGAACCATACTCCGCCTGGAGGTCATGAAATTCCTGGGAGTCTTTGAAATCCCAGACCACTTTCTCTCGCTTAGCCTCCACCATCTGATCAAAGTTTCAGGTCCGATTCAGAAGAGTGGACTCCAAATCCCGCACCTGCTGCCTGAGGAGCTCCCTCTCCCCCGCCATCCTCGACGATTCCTCCCTATAACGTGTGCTCTCTTTAGTAAGCCGAGCGATTTGAGCCTCCTGGTCGTGGACGAGTAGCTCCTGAGACTCGCTCCCCTTGCGGGTGTGATGGAGCTTGCCCCGGATCCGGTCGAGCTCGACCTGGAGCTTCTGGTTTGCAGCCCGCTGGTCGAGGACGTCGACACGATGGATGCGCGTCTGGAGAGCCATGGCATGGATGGAGGAATTTACCTATCGACGAAAAAGAAGATTAGAAGACAGCGGAAAAGGGCAAAACAAGAGAGAGAGGGAAAAAGGCCACTTACCACCATGCAATGGGCAGAGGCGAACGCGGAGAGATCCCCGAGCTCCATGTTTCCCCACTGAGCGATCTCGTCATTATTGATTGCCTTCCGACTCCTCCAGCGAGCTACCAGATAATAATTTACCCCTTCCCAGTTTCCCACTGGGAGCTGGGGTAAGGACGGGGCTGAAGGGGGTTAAAGGGGACCTCCCCCGACTGAGGGAGCTCGTTTCCCCCAGGGTTAATCCCACTAGTCCCCTCAGGAGGGGGCATCGGAACCTTGGGTGGAGGAGAGGGCAGGACCGGCTCAACAGACCCGAACTCAGTGCTTCCCGAAGAAGGGGTCCGGTCGGGGTGTGTCCTCTTCACCTGGCGTCTCTGGCTGCCCAAGAGAAGGCGGCACGTATCGGCACTAGACGTTATGGCTGCCAAAAGACCACAAGATATTAGTCCAACAAGAAACAAAATACATTACACAATAGTCACAAGACACTACGCGACCTAAAAGGCTGACCTACCCGGGCTCAAAACTGCCTGCACGAGCTTCTCCTCGGCCAAGTAGCCCGAGCAAAGGAAGCCTACCGACGCCCAGGACAGCAACATTTTCCAAATCTCAGGGTCCAGCTCGGCCCTGGGGTCCTGGATGGCGCCTCTCCAAGCAGTGGGAAAGGGCCACCCATCGGGGTTATGGACCACAAAGTAGTCCCGCTTCCAGGCGGGAATCTTATTCGGCAGCTCATACAAGAGCTTATAGCCGCGACCGGGAGAGAGGTAATAAAAGCGCCTCTCCGGAGGAACCCCAGGAGCAACGTTCTTTATACAAAGGATAGAGACAAAAATGTCAAGGTCCAAAGGGAGGTAGTACTCGTGACACAGGGATATAGTCCCAACCATGTTTCGAACGACGTTGGGGAAACTGGTCAATAGTGACGTTGAAATGATTTAGCACCTCCATTATCAAGGGGTGCAGGGGGAGACGCAAGCCAGCCTCGAGCTGTTCTTGAAAGATTACTATATCATTGGGACCATGCTCACAGGGGAAGTTGCCAGTAGGGAGGCTGTAAACCAGGTCCCCAGGGAGGCGAAAGTAGCGGATCAGAGACCTGAGTCTCTCCGCTGTCATTAAGGGCCAAAGGTATCAAACTCCCTCCCCCTAGAAGTAGACGCCATGTCGCCAGAGGCCTCCCGAGCCTCTAGGATCTGCTCCCAGGCTCCTCCCGAGCTCGAGGGAGCATCATCATCCTGGCTATCGCCCCTATGATAGGTATGGCGTGGGTACCCAGACATGGCTGACGGCGATTGGGACTCACCAGAGTAGATGGAACGGAGCAGACTGAGGAACTTGAGTAGACTAGGCGAAGTACGCGACCTCAGAGTCCAAAGACAACAAGATGGCGTGGAAGGAGATAGGGCCCAAGGGGCCCCCTATTGGTAACTCCCATCCTTTCAAACCGACGGCCCAGATCAAAGCAGATCCAATGGTTTGCGGGCGCCCTGACCGCACGCCTTCTGAAAACCGAAGGCGATTGGCGGCACATCTTCTACGATTAAGGTAGTAGCAGCCGCACGACGTTCGGAATTAAAGGCCACCTCAGCACCTTTTCGGAATCCGAAAAGTCAGGGAAGTCAGAAGATCTCTTGATTCCCGCAAATGCATTTAATGGGGATAGTCAATCAAGTTTGAATTTYGGTYAAATCAGTYMATCGCGCTTCATAAACTCCCCGCGCTAAGGCGATACTCTTAGCCCAAGGAGTGGGGGGAAATTGATGAAGGATGATTTGACCTGACCTATGAAACGACGACACGTGGACACTGATTCGACGTAAGCGACAACTCAACATTGCGGTCCAGTACAACTAAGTAACGGGCCCATAAAGCAGCTCGCTACATCGTAGCACGCAAAAGGAGGAGCTCGCCACGACGCGAGCTCCGGGTTCCCCGAGCTACCTCTAAAGGGATATTCCGAAGCAACTTTAGGTCGCAAGCTAAGAAAACCAGCTCACCCGAGCTCCCAAGCAGACAAGTCATCCCGAGGACCAATTCTACTAAGGGCACTCCTAAAGTATTCCGAGCTTGCTGCAAAGTAGCTCGCGAATGGGCCGCACGAGCATTCCTCAGGAAGCTTCTATCCAACAGGCCGTAGCAATCAGACTGCGCCACGTCCCTGTCCTTTCGACAGTCTGCACTCACGTCTCTCAGCAGGCGGAGGCGTGCCTGTCACTTTGGGGACGTGCCACTTACCCGGGCAAGGAGTACGTCACAACGGCCACCTGCGCAGCCCTGGCAGGTAACGGCTGTGGTAGGGGCCCAGTGGCAGTTATGTTCGATCTCACAAAAGCACCCCTATAAAAGCCCTCAGGGCAGAGGAGAAACTTTTCTGGAAAAGACCTCTAATCGCTCGAATATAGTGATAAAGCGCGACCTCTACTCTTAGCCTTTGTTTTTCTCTTTACTTCTCATATACAGTACTAACTTAAGCATCGAAGTATTCCCACCGGGTAAATCCCCGGGAATCCTTCCTTTCATCTTCTCAAGTGTCGTTCGTTGCCAATAAGGAGCCAGTCAACAGTCAACTAAGAATGCCCGGATCGCACTACATCAATAATATATTAACACCCGTTAATCTGTAAATCGTCAAGTTAGTGACATGATGAGTTTTAGACATTTCGAAAAGTTGTGATGAGTTTATGATAAATGCTAAAAACTCATAATAAGTTTTAGACAATTTCACTTTTGTTTAATATTAAATTACCTTTTTAGGTCTATTATATTATAGACATGAAAAATTAACTATGATATATGATGATTTGATAGGTTCCTCAAGGACTGATGAGGACTGAAGAGGGAATTTCTATGAACAAAGTAAACATTTACTTTGGTGATCAATCAGCCCCAAGTACTGTGATCGAAGTGTACATGGAGCAATTCCGGATGGATTTTTTTATTATTTCTCGAGTCACGCTCGGAAGAAATAGTTTCAGGAGGCCATATGAACCAAGTTGGATTCGTTAATCAGCTTATAAGCTCCATTCTGCAGGGTCTTAAAGAAGAAGCAAAATTGGATTCGTTAGTTGGCCCGACACCCGGCAGGAAAACCAAGTTGATTTCAGTGGAGAGTTTGGTACAAGTGCTTTGGCGTTTGAACAAAGCGTCGAGAATCCGAAAATGTTCATATCTCATATGATACTTCTGTTATTCTATCCCATTTTAAAACCCAAAACAGATCTGACTAGCGATGGCGAGCTAATCAGTAAAAATATGGACCATATCCAATCCAGATGGGTCGGATCCTGGTTTGGCTCTAAATGGATTGCACTTAAAAAGTACCGGCATGGTGAGTTTGACCTAGAATCCATTATATTAATATCGGATTCTGATCGATCCGATCGAACCGGATTGAACTCAAGCACTGTGATAAATCCGGGTCGAATCTATATTATAATTCTGACCTCTGAAGAAGGTCCGAAGCACGCGCAAGCCCTAAACAAGATTTTAAAAGGTAAGGTAGAGGGTAGGCAGACAGTTGGGTGTCATATAGTGGTGAGGGGTAATTTACAGAGCATTTTGAGGCGTAACCCTCGAGTAGTAAGGGTCCGTTTAATTCCCAGGAATAAGGAATCGCGAACCGGGATTATTGGAATATAATGGTTCATTTTAATTCCTACCGTTTGGTTGGGCGGATCAGAATCCTATTTCCATTCTTCCTGGAAAGGTCTTCCCCTGTTTGTCAATTCCAGTGGATTCCGATTCTAATACCCATCTAAACCAACAGCCAACAGGTAGGAAGGAGGAATAAAACATTCTAATTCCAATTTTCAGGGATTTCGATTCCAATTCCGGTTCTGGGTGTGAACCAAATGGACCCTAAAATTTTATACAGCTTGTTCGATATGTTGGACATGGGTCTGAATCCTATCATAATAGGTTTTTCTCCTCTAAAATATAGTCACTATAAAAACAATACCATATGAACCTAACTGTTCAGATTTGGGGCTTTAATCAATCAGAACTTTTGTTCTGAGTGCGCTTTGTGGCGTTAAATTACATCCTTTAGAATACCAAACATCATTTATATATACAACGTACTGAATTTGTACACTTTAGAACAAGTAGACTGTAGACGTTCTCTTAGCCAATTTTTTCTATGAAACTAGCAGCTTCAATGGTCGTATCATAGCATTGTCCTCATGGTCCAGAATCTGCACAAATAGAAATCAAACAAAAAATTATTCAGTGAGTATATATGAGTTGGTTTGCTTGAACCCAATCTACCGTGTGAGCAGCTGGTAGTCGCAGCAGATGTGAGCTCTGTTTGTTTCGTTTATATCCATTTGACAGAAAAAAAAAGGTCTGTATTATTCCACTTATATGTGAAGAGGAACTGAGTAGAAAAAAGATTGGTACGTGACAATGGTAGACATATCCAGGTTCTGCGGTAGCGTCGAACGGATAAGGCTCGCCGTTCTCAACCAGATTAAACTTGACGACCACCGTCGTCTGGTATCCGGGCTCTATCTTCACAGAGTTCTTCCATGTTCTCTCGTAAGGAGGTATGTCAAGCAACTTCCCGGTTGCATGGGCGACCACATTGCAGGCGACTGCATCATTCTTGGTTGTCATGCAAGCCTCGAACTCCTCCAAATTCACCAGCTCCTGCACCTTGATTGCCTGTAATGAAGCTAAATGCAGGTGCATTGGGTGATTATCGCCAGTCAAGTTAATCACCTCCCACACCTCAGTGGTGCCGGATATTGGTGTCTCTGTCACCGGATCCATCAATCTTTTCCCGTTAATGTAGAGATGTGTGGGAGTCCCGGCATCGGTGGTATACTCATACAACACTATGTATCTTGTCTGTGCTGCCTCCTCTGTTGTCGCCGCTTGGTAATTCACTAGATTCGCCGGCACATTTGATCTGTCCGGCAAGAACGGTCGTCTCCGTGCAACTATAAATTTCATGACGTTCCCGTTTAGCTGGTCCACGGCTGAACCAGTCGGGTACGGATATGGGGCATCGTTGGTCAACACCACCTCTTTCGTCGTAGAAATTGAAAAGTCAATGACCATGTCTGCAATTTCAGATGGTGCAAGGAGTATATTTGATGTCTGGACGGGTGAGGGCAGGTAGGATGAGTCAGATGCCACTTGGACAAACGGGAGACCGTTGGATAATGAGAATCGGAAATATCGTGCATTGGAGGCGTTTATTATCCTGAAGCGGTATTTCCGACGTTGAACCTTAAGGTACGGCCAGGCTTTGCCGTTAACGATAATGGCGTCACCGAAGTATTCCGGTTGCCACTGGGGATGGATTGACGGGTTATCGCCGGTGGAGTTCATGTAGATGGATCCATCAGTGGAAAAGCTTCTATCGAAAACGATCAAGTGTCGGTCAAATTCGGGACCACGTGGGAGGTTGAGATAGTCATCCAAGAAAAGGTCACGGATGACATACGCACCGACCAAGCCAGCTAGTAGATTAACGCGTGTCAAGCCAAGCGCATGATCGTGATACCAGAGGTTCCCGGAGTGTTGGACGTTGGGGTAGGTATAGGTCTGCTGGGACCAGGCGGGTCCGGTGTCTCTGAAGTTGGAGGTGAACCAGGCAAAGGCGCTGCCGTCACTTTGTGGCTCGTGGACCCCGCCGTGGAGATGGACGACGGTGGGGACGCCACCGTTCTTGGGGATGGCGGTGGGGACGGTTGGATCCCATGAGAGTATGTGATTTTGAGGGAGATGATTTTTCCACGTCACATAAATTGGTACTCCTCGGAGTGTCTCGATTGTGGGACCGGGAACAGTGGCGGTCATTCGGGAGGTTCCATACGCGAAGACTGTCGTCGGAGGCAAGTCACGGTGGAACTTCTGTAGCAGAGTGAAGAAAGAAAAAGTTAATCAGACATGAGAAACAAGCAGGAGGGAGGAATACTTACTGTGTGAATCAAGAAGAAATTAGTACCCATTTCTTTTGATACATGCCGATGGTGAGACTTGAGGGAATGGGAAGGCGATATAGCATGGAATAACCGTAGAGTTTAGGCATTTGTGGGAGTTCATCGACGAACATTTGCAGAGAAGCGGCTACTTGCTGAAGACTTGCTTCGGTTATAGGAGCCTGTGCTTGAGCTTGGTAAAAAATATTGGAGATGATTATTAACGTTACTGTGATTGTGATTGTGAGAGATAAAAAAAATCTGTGGGTCTTCATTGTCTTGGTCTACTTAATTGACTGATCTTGAGTTGTCTATAATTAGTGCCTTTAGTGAAGCAAACAAGACAATTGGTCAGAAACTATATGAAATCGAAGTGATAAAATCCTAAATGCATGCAGTACGTACGTCAGAAGTGATTGTAATTTGTAAACATAGTTTCCATGCATCAACCCTAGAATTGTGGAGTCGACACACACGACACGTGGCTAATGCAAGGAAGGTCGCCACGTGGAAATGGGTGACCGGACAGCATGCATATGCATGATATTCTTTTGGGTTCAGGCTTTTCCTAGTATAACGAACCAATGTACTGAGTACCCAGTTGGACTGGATGGACACAGGACTGAACCGGCGGGCATCTAGTCTCACTCTGGTCTGCACCAGCATCATCATCAGACTTGGTGAAGGTGAAGGACCCGTGTTACGTTGTGGAAGTAGGAGAAAGACCAAAATACCATGCATACCTACCTCTGAATAACATAGAAGCTAAGACGAAGATGATGATGAGAGAGAAAGAGAGAGATAAGGTAGAGAAGGCTAGTTTGGGTTTGGGTTGATCTCAAGCTTTGCAGGAACACAATGTTTTCATGTTTGGCTTAAAGCACCACTCTGTACATTGGTGATAGCCCCCAACTTACGAATTTGTGAACTGCGGTCCATGCATTTTCTTCCAAGAGTAAGGTTGATTGAGTTTTAGAACTATCGAAACCACACGTACGTACGTTAGCTCAAGCTATTGCAGTATTTCCCTTTCTTTCTACAATACAGCAAGGGCGCCCTCTTATAGTTATAGGTAGCATAAGCCTGCCTCCCCACTCCCACCCCACAACCTTTACAAACAACTGTTTCTAGAGGACTTGCACCGGAAGGAATGAAGGAAATGCGAATTGATTAAAACATAATTATATATACTTGTAATTACAAGCAAACCCTTGCTATGTCTTTAATTTTCTAGATGATGGGTTTTATGGCACATTGATCTATGCAACCATTGCACGTGGCAGCTTATGTGGCAGTCAGAAATTTCGGCCCACGAATTTGGGTAGTATAAATTATGGTTGTCTTTAGTACGAATACGATTGCCCTTTTATCGGGGTTGGGGTTCATCAAATCAAAATGATGAAAAATATGATTTATCACGCCATACAAATTACAAGGGAGTCACTTCAATTCAAAGTTTTCAACCAGCCGTTGATTCCATCGGTCGAATCGTTTAAACCATCACTCAATCAGTTTTCTGGATTCAGTTTATCCGTCAAACAGTCCTTGGTCAAGAATCATTTGATTCGGTCAATTCGACCGTTAACCTGTTTGATCTGGTGATTGAGTCCCGGGTTCTATATTCAATATATACAAACTTTTGAGGTCATAACTTTGTACTCCAGTTGTTTGATTAGGGTGATTTTTTTTTTTATTTTGGTAACTTTTCGAGATCTATGCATCCTAAGGAGCTATATGCGCCTTGCCCCGCTATTTCACAAAAAAAAAAAACTCTATTTTTGGCCTCAAATTGTAATTTTTAATATTTTGTATAAATAAAAAAATAAAAACTGAATTTAAAAATATAAATTAAATATAAAATAATACATATAACATATCTAAAACATATTTATACACTATTTATTGCAAAAATATATATTTATACACATACACACACAGATATATATATATATATATATATGTGTGTGTGTGTGTGTGTGTGTATAATGATGTGGCATGGTCTGAACCGTTCAATCCAGCTGATCGAACCAGTGACTTATGACCTAGAGAAAAAATGGTTCAGCCTCTAGGTCGGTTTTTAAAACATTTCTTCAATTCAATTCAATTGAAAAAAAAAAGCATGTGAGGGACTGATATATTGCCATTTAGATTTGAAACACCACATTTGACATTTTATATAACAATAGCTATTTGTTTTGATCAACTCAAAACGTTTCTGATTATGTGACATGACAACTCATACTTCACATCAATTTCTATTGATCAACCCGAAACATTTATGGAGATGTTTGGTTCCATTGGCATTTATTAAAAAAACGCCATCACACCAGCACCACATAGGCATTGGCATTTTTTGCGGATAAAGCAAAATGAAACAATTGTTTGGTTTCATCGTTTATCAAATAAATGGTAGAAAACTGAAATGCTTTGATTTTTGTGCATGGGGAATTTGGGGAAACGTCAAATTCTTGTCTCCCCCAACGGGCGTTTCTTGAAACCAAATGCTGATGTGGCACACTTTAATGGGTATTAATCTGAGGTGGAGAGTAAAAAACGTTTAAGGTGAAGTTCAACCAAACAACAAAAATATGAAGTATTTAAAGTAAAAAACGTTTAGAGTGAAAAAGTATAAATAAACATTTAAAGTGAAAAGGTGCAAATAAACACCCTGTCCATAAATGCCCACGGAACCAAACACATACTATGTATAAAGAAATAGCAACAGTATCAAGCACAAGCTATATTACAATGCAATGCAAAACAAAACTATTTATTTTAATTAAGAAATTTCAAACTTCCATAGTTGATGTAAGACTCGAAGAGAAATGGTCCAATTTATAAGGGTCTACACAGCCGATGTAGGCTGGGTAACTGATAATGTGGCTAATCTATTGTATTGCTTATTTGATGGGAAATTCCGTGTCATGGGTTTCTAGAACCATATACAATTAGCTAGTGTGTTTCATAAAGTTTGTCTCAAGTGTTACAATCATGGTTTTTAAAATTGACCAGGAGATCGAACGGGTTAGGGGTCCAGTTATCGGGTCGAATGATTCGACTGTTCGAACCAAAGAGTCGGCCCGTTCTGACAAAAAATATAAAAAAATAAAAAACGGTCAAAACCACTCGAACGGTTAACCGCTCGGGTCAGCGGTTTGCTGACCAAAATCAACGGCTTTTGAAGAAAATTCGGTTTTGGGGAAAACTAAAACCGGTCACCTGACCAATTCCCAATTTTTCCGGTCCGATCATCCAATCCAGTTTTGAAAAACCATGGTTCCCATATTGTATCCTAAATAACAAACTATTCCATAATTTCCCCTATCGATTAGACCATTCAACCCATCTCCCAATCATGATTCTAGTTTGGGTTAACCCTAAATCCACCCTCAATCAAAAAACCATTGATTTGACAGCAATCCACCATCCCAAGTAGCTAAACCTTTAACCTGCTTGACCTGGTCAATGGGTCATGGGTTGCAAATTAACATTACTAATATCTATGCATATAAATTTATACTACTATTAAATTGTGAATGGGTTGCAAATTAACTTTAATTTTAAGGATAGAAATGTAATTTGAATAACCATTTTCTCCTCATTTAAATTCCCCATTGATTAAGTCTTATATTAAAGGTATTATTATTAACTCCTATTAATATTCATTGAATCTTATTTTTAACTATAATACCCCTTTTTTGAATTTGGTCTCTCTCTAAGTGTGACACACAAAATGCAAGTTAAACTACTACATTTCTACTCATTCAATTCATTAAGTCTTATATTTAGGCTGTTAACTCTTATTCTCTCATTAAATACTATATTTAAACTATTCTTTTCATCAATAAATTCTATCAATTGGATCTATATCCAATATTTTTAATGGCATAAAATACATGTTTTTTAAAATTGACCAAAAAAAATGAACTGTTCTTCCATCCTAGTGGCCAATAAAGCCCCATTTAGCATGGATCTTGAAAATTGAGTCTTAGAATCCTTTTAGAAAAGAATAGAATTTGAGAATTCTCATGTAGAGAATTTGTAGATGCATTTGGCACATTCATTTGATTCTTGTTTCTCAGGTTGCTCATATCAATTCTTTAAATGAAAAATACATAAAATCATGTCAATCAAGACATTTGCTTTGCATTATTTTATTTTGTAGGAGGTGCATCCATTCTTAATCAAGAAAATAACAAGAACAAATAAATTAAAATTTAGAATTACAGAAATTTTTCCACAATCAAGAGACTCCACCGTACTATTACGAAGCAAGTTCCATTAGTACCATTTAAGGTATCATTAAATTCGGTCATGGATTTACTATCAAAGTCAGAAAAAAACTTGTGTAAACCAAACTGTTAAATTTGTTCATATAGCAATGATACCACACACCAGAAGTTCATATCTAATCATGCTAGTGTGCAGTCGGAAAATCCACACAGCTTAATATCATTAGGGAAGACATTACAACCATAAAGCATAAAGCAAAAAGATCCAAAAGCCATCATCTAAAATTGCCCACTGGGTTTTCAATGATCTCTTTCTGGTGTTCTATAACGCTAAAAGCAGGGAATAATAGAGAAGGAAACGTTTGGAATAACAGAGAAAATGGTGGCAAAGGGAAACAAAATAAAGGTATATGAGCAACAAAGCAAAAATCTTTAAGAAAAAAAAATGGAGAAATGAATTTACCTAGATTATTTGAAGCCTCTTGGAGGTTTCAAGAGAATGGTGAATTTTGAGATTTAACATATCAACACGATAAATCTCAAAAATGTCTGGAAAAATCAAAACAAAGAGGATGACAATTGAAAGAGAGAAAAAAAAAACAAATGAATGTATAAATAACGAAACCAAAAACTTGAAGAAAACACGAAAATAGAGATTTTTACCTGAAAGCCTATTGGTTGCCTATGAAAAGAGTCACAGAGAGCCATTGGAGAAGAACATGCCCAAACGACAGGATTTAGGGGCTTTTGTCAAGGTCTCTCATGTTTTTCTTGTGAAATTACTGAAGTGCCCATGTTTTGTACATGAAACATGGGCACACATGTTCATATTTATAATAGAGACGAGAACTATAAGAATGAGAATCTTCATCTTAGAAGTTTCTTTTTATGGATTCCGAAAATCATGATTTTGGAGTGGAAATTCCATAAAAAATAGAGCGATTCTCAAGATAAGTCAAACCCAAATGACAATCCCATTTGGAGAATCGCTAGAAACAATTCTTAGATGGATACAAAACAGGGCCTAAACAATTCAACCATTTGGGTCAAATGGGTCAATATATGATGCATATTTCTAATGTTTTATAATCATATTAAAGAAAATTAAGTGTGATAAATAATAATCTTTCCTATTGATGTTGGAATGAAATGTTAGTTTAAAAGCAAACCAAGAATAAAAATTATTTTTGTGGTGGTGGGTTAGCAATTCAACCTTTTGACTCAAATGTGTTAACCCTTGATGTCATAATTAAATAAAAAATGAAAAAAAAAGTTAAACAACACAATAATATTATGTAATAATACGAAAATTTTGCAAAAAACATTTAGGCAATTATCTAATATTTTATATTAATCATATTAAAGAAAATAAATAATAGTTATTTTTATTGATGTTAGAAATAAAATATAAAATGTCAAGTCAACCCAAAAATGAAATCGTTTTCCTAGTGGCGGGTCAATAGTTCAACCTTTTGGGTCATATATGTGTCGGCCCTTGATCTCCTACTTAAATAATAAAAGTTAGAAAAAGGATAAAATATAAAAATTGAAAAAAATAATTCTATAAAAAAACATTTGGAAATATCTCTATTATTTTATATTAATCATATTAAAAATTAAACATGAAAACAAGAATTGTTTATAACTTTTTATTGATAATGAAAAGTGCTTTACTATTTGGTAGTATATCAACAATTCAACCTTTTAGGTTAAATGTGTTAACCCATGAAGTCATAATTAAATAATATAAAACAAAAATAAAAATACAAAAAATACAATGCATATATAAAATATTTGGGCATATCTCTTATATCTTATATTAATTAACCATATTAAAGAAAAATAAGTGTGGCAATGAATAATTGTTTTTATTGATAACAGAAATAAAAGACAAATTTAAAACCAACCTAGAAATGAAATTGTTTTCCTATTTCGTAGTGAGTCAACAATTCAACCGTTTGGGACAAATGTGTCAGCCCTTGATGTCATAATTAAATTATAATAATAAAAGTTAAACATGATGAATACACACAAAATTATAATAAAAATACAAATAAAACACGGAAAACAATTGGGCACATCTCTAATATCATATATCCATCATATGAAACAACAATTAAGTGTGACAAATAAGAATAATTTTTATAGACATTGCAATATAAAAAATTTAAAAATTTGGAAACATATTAGTTACTATAATAATCATCATAAAAAAATTGCCACATGCAAAGCACGTACACGTTTACTAATCCATGTAAAAAATTAAAGAGCTGTGAAAACTTTCCAAGACCATAACTTTGCATTTGGTGATTGATTGTCTCGTTTTTTTTTTTTTTTTTTAATCACCTGCTGATTCAAGCTGCAAAAGGCACATCTCATGGGAGATTGCAAATGAGGAGCAACTGTATAGGTTTTGGACCTATGCAAAGAGATAGCAAGCTGAGTAAGAGCATCATCATTGTCATCTAAGCCTCGTCTTTACTATATATGGTCAGCTACATGAATCCTATCTTGCCATTTCAATCTATTTAGCACCATATCAATCCTTAAAATTATGGGTACTTAATTCATTTCTAATTACTTCCACCCAAGTCCTTTTTGGTCTGCTCCTATATAGTTCTAGCCTCTACAACTTGCAATAGATCACTTTTTTTCTAATTGGTGTTGTAATTGGTCTTCTATGCACATGGCCAAACCATCTCAATCTACATTTTCTCATTTTACCACCTATTACAGGTACTCCTAGGTTCCTTGGTATGACTTCATTTCTAACACTCTCTTCTCTAATTTTACCACTCATCCATATAAATATTTGCATTTTTGCAACACTCATTTTTTTTTGGATATAATATTTCATAATTGCCTATTTTCCCAACATATGCTAAGCAAGATTATGCATCACCTTATTACATGAAAAGGGAATAAGGCAAAAAAAAAAAAAAAACTATATTTTGGAAGTCCTTATTTTGAAAGCATTGCAATCATGACTTGTGAGATGAGCCATGGAGGCTTAGTACTATACTACTATCCATCAGGGTCCTAACATCTTCTTCAACCCTTATTAAAGAAAACCCAATTGCCTAGATAATTGTAGGCCTTCAAGTAAGAGAGTTCATGGTCCAGTTCGGTGCAGTTTAGAAAAGATCTTAGACCAAATCAGTAAATTACGATTTGAAAAAATCTCGAGCTAAACCAAATCAGACCAAACCATTTTATTATTATTTGGAGAACTTTAGACCATTCTTTAATTCTATTGGCTTAACCCAATTAAAAATCCTAAATAGCATCCCTAAAAATTAAAACTTAAAACTTATATTTTATTATAAAGTAAAAGAGATTATTATATATTTATAATTTTATGCATTTAGTATATATAAATAATTTGGTTTGATTTGATTTACGGTTTGAATCAAACAATGAACACCCCTACCCTCAAGGCTCAAGCTTCAGCCTAGGAGACAAGCACATAATTGGGGCTCCTTTAGTTGCCTTGGTCGCCTCGTCTTTCAGTTTAGCCCCCTTTTTCCCGATAATCTCGGATATTGTTAGTTTGGTTGCTATGCTCTCAGTCTCAGATGTTTCCTCTGCCCATGTACTTTTGCTCAAAAAGTGGCTCAAAGAGACTTGTCCGGGGCTAATTCTTGACCCCTTATCCCTCTTGATCTAATGAACGAATGAATTTAACCAAAACAAAAAACTATACGAACACATTAAAACTATAATGATTTTAAAGTTCAACTTTTTAAAACACACTTTGTAATTTTTTAAGTATCAACCAAAAGATAGAAAAAATAGAAAAATTTAATTAATTACTAAAACTAGTATTTTTAAGCGTCAATGAAATATCTAAAAATAAGAAATAATTAACATTAAAATCAGCACTTTAAGTATTAATAAGATATATATTTTGGTTTCCTAAATTATACATGAGATATAAAATTACATTAATTTTATTTGGATACCTTATTTTCCATAATTTAGGCATTAGATATGCATAAAATATTTTTGTAGGTTTTTCTCAGCTAAAACTTATTCTTCACTGAGATTTCCAGTGTTAAAGAAAAAAACTGTTTGGTAAGCGGCTCGGTTTATCGGGATTTTAAAAATGCATTTAAAGATTATATATCACATAAAAAGACCAGAAAATTTCATTTGGATCTTCCCGAAATTCAATATTTTCACTCTTTTCAGGTCTCTCCATGCACGTGTCTTCTCATCTTTATGGCTTTTAGTTACCAAACGGAAAAGACCAATTTTCGGTCTTCTGAGCCTGCCAAAGCCCAAAAGACAGCACAAAAAGAATTACCAAACGCTGCCTAAATAATCTATTACCTGTCTGGGAATGATAGGCTTGTGCCTCCATAACGATAAACACATGTCAAATAACATCAAATTGTGGTTTGATATTCCAAAACCAGATGGGACACCTCTAAGTGGCTGTGGATTGACAGATTTTTTTCAAAGAATCCACAACAATTTGGCGAACTTAAACACTTCTTTGCATGGTTTTTAAAAACGAACTGACAACCGAACCGGTCAGGGGTCCGGTTATCAGTTTGAACGGTCTGACCATTCGACCCAAACGGCCGGTCCATTCTATCAAAAAAAAAAAGAAATTAAAAAATTGAAAAACGATCAAAACCGTTCGAACGGTTTGAACAATTAACCGGCCGGTTCAGCAGTTTATTGACCAAAATCAATGATTTTGAAGAAAAAACGATTTTAGAGGAAAACGGAATCCGTCAGATGACCAGTTCCCAGTTTTTCTGGTCCAACTGTCCAGTCCGATCCGATTTTAAAAACCATGCTTCTTTAATAGAGGGCATCCGAGTGGGGTAGCCCTTCCCCCAAACCCCATGTCCCTACCCCCTGCAGCCAGGGACCAACCTAGCTGGTGTCACCTTCGGCGAAGGAAATGGATATTTTTCAAATAATATGCTTAATGCCATGTAGGAGAAAGTTTTTCATGGCATAATTGGCATTATAACATAGTAACAGACACGTGTCACAAGTGACAACTTTGCCACGCCAGCAAGTGCCTTCCTTGCGCTAGCCCCGTGACACATGTGCTTCGAGAATTCCATGCATTAGAATAGGGAATACGTCTCTCTCTCTCTCTGTTTCAACGGGGCCTACGATGAACTTAACGTCCAGCCATTGATCCAGAATTAAATTAAGGCAACAAGGCATAATTTAGCACCAATATACATCACAAATCTTGGCCCATCCCTACCTGAATATACAGTCGAATTAAAGGAAAGAGTAACACGGAATTTAGTGTATTGTGTATTTTGATCAGATGAATGCTACATGACTAAGCTAGTCCAATGGTCCAGGGCCCCTTCTCGAAGGTGGGGGGGTGAAAGGAGGTGGTAGATGGGACATGGGAGAATTATTAGGACTGAAGCACTTACAGTACTTCGATCGATGAACTTTGCTGGCATTTCAATGGAAGACTCTCTATTGATACCTGAAAAGCAGACTAACAGATCAGGAGACATTGGAAATTTGCCCTGAATTGATGAATGCTTTTAATGTACAAATTGAGTTGAAGCCTGGGGATTCGGTGGTACAACATTATTGATCCCCCATGTAACAATCTAAAATGGATACTATAGTGGTTTCCTTTCTGGATTGCCGTTCATCAGAACCCCATAATTTGCTGCTCTGGATGGAGGCCTACCAACTGCTTCCAGTAACCTACTGAATACTAGTTTCACAGGGATGCAAGTAACCGTCGTGGGTCCAGTCTCTTCTGGGTTGATCAGCCCATCCAGGTTATTTTTGCTTGCAAATTTTAGGTTCAAACCCTTGCTATGGTGTTTCTGCTCAATGGGAATTGAAGACAGGGTTCTTATTTTCTGGCTAGACAAGCTCACTTTCTTCAATAGCTTCTTTGGGGACTTCTTTTCTGTTATTGGAGGAGGCCGGCGAATCTGAGAGCAGCTCTTTTTCACCAACCTTGCCTTGTGACTTAAATAACCTAAATATGGTTTCTTGTACAATGACTTGTTTCCATGATCTAAAGGTGGACCAAGGGCAGCGGCTTCATTGCCTGCTTCATCATCCACTAATGCTGCTGAAAGCTTAGGGCGTGGGACACGATGCATGGCTGTTCTTCTGGCTGTTCTCCACACTGGTGGAAGTGCTGTATTTCCATCATTACCAAACAGTTCCTCACCAAAATCATCATTTGTAGGCAGAAGATCAGAGGATCCATTCTCTAACACTTCAATTTGGATAGGATGCCCTATAATTGCTTTCCCATTCAATTTGCTCATTAAAGATACCAAAGGTACATGCTCCCCTTGATAGCTTGTCTGTGTTTGAACCTTCAAATCCACATCAACCAAGTCCATACCATTGTGAAGACGATGACCAGCATACAATGGATCAAGGCACTCATCTGGTTCTTCCCAATACCCTCTAAGGGTGGAGTGAGATAACCCACTGGCCCTCCAAATCAAGTCTTCCTCTGAATCTGCTATGTCTGTATTGATTCTGCCAGGTTCTTTGGAAGCTGATTTTAAGGTTAATGGGTATTTTCTGCGATCAAATCCAACCATTTGTGATCGCAGAGAGTCCTCAATTAAATCATCCTCATCAGAGATATAATCTAACTCCTCATTTCTATGGTAAAGCCCCTGGTCTAATGCCTTCTGGTTGAAGTTTGTTCCCTTCCGTTCAATGTATGTTTCCTGAATGGATCCATAGTGACTCTTTCCATCCATAACCTCCATGGGCTTCTTGGATAAGTTGCGAAGATTCCGTTTTCCTTTCGATTGCCATTTGGATACCCCCACATCAGCAGCAACTGCACCATAATCATGGGATTGAAAGTGAGGCATGTGACCGTTGAGTGCTGTCTCACTGGGCTCCTCACTGCTCATGCTTCCCTGATGTCCTTGAACATGATAACCACCAGATGAAACATATCTACCAGAGTTTCGAGGTTCAGCCATCAGTGTCTGAGTAGCATCTGAACAAGCAAAAGATCAGAATTTGGTTGATAAAGGGACATAAATTGTAATGACTTAGACAGCAAAAAGAAAAGAGAATCAACTTAACCAAAAGAAAAATGGGAAAGGAGAAAACAAAAGCAAAAAGTTGTGAAAAACGACTGAGAAATTGCAGAAATAGGATAAAGGGATGCATCAAGGAAGTTCATTAAATATGTAATGAGATAGGAGGATCGATAAACTGTTCAGACTATTAACTTAATACGGTATATATGAATGAAATACTATTGTAAAGAGATTTATCCAGAAGTGGCATTTTTATTTATTTATTTTTTAGCAAAGGTAAAGTATAATTGTATTAATGTAAAGGTCCTTTGTACAAAGACATTGAGAAGCTGTACATAAAAAGCCAGAAGGACCTCAAAAAACTACAATCAGAAGTAACCTCTTTAAAGTCAGTAAGTATAGACAACCAATTTCTAACAAAACCTAAAGCCATATTTGATGATTTCTGCTTCAGTAGAGGGTTTGAGATAAAAAACCCTGCTATTCCTTTCTGTCCAAACCACCAACAAATTGCTAAGGGAATAGAAGACCAGCAAATCTTTCCTTTTTTAGTCATCCCTTGGATCTGCCAAGCCTCCAGGCAAGCTTTAACTGAGGCAGGCATACACCAACTTAACCTCAGACTACTTAAGAAGTGGTTCCAGATCTTTGAGACAAATTTGCAATGTAAAAACAGATGGTTGACTGATTCTGTATTCACACTGCAGAAGCTGCACCTCAGATCACTGCAGTTATAACCTTTCTTCACCAACATCTCTTTGGAGAGACACTTCTCTAAAGCTGCCACCCATACAAAAAACTTGACTTTTGAGGGCGCCACTGTCCCCCAAATGGCCCGGCTAGGGAAGAGGGCTTCAAAACCTCCCACCATGGAGCTGTAGAAAGATTTACTGAAAACTCCCCATTTCTGTTCCATTTACACACTAGAGAATCCTCGGATTGCAGATTCAAAACCTGAGACTGAAGCAAAGATAGGAGATTTCCAACCTGATGAATCTCCCAGTCATTGAAGCCCCTTCTAAAGGCTGGAACCCAGTATATAGCATTGTCCCTTATCACAAAAGTAACAGCTACCATTGCCTCTTTTTTTTTTTTTTTGATCAATAACTACCATTGCCTCTTTATCTTCTGCCAAACTGAACAGGGTGGGAAACAGCTCCTTAAGGTTACTCTCCCAGTCCAGGGATCCAACCAGAACCTGATCCTTCTCCCATTCCCTACTTTGAATCCGATTCCTCTTTTGAATAGGTTTGGATCTCTGCAGATTCCTTTCCACAGACTACACCAATAGGTCGCATGGGTGGACCACTACCCCAACCACTGTCAACCATCCCATATTTTTCTGCTATTACTTTCCTCCAAAGGTTGTCAGGTTCAGCAGCAAACTTCCACAGCCAACTTCCTAGCAAAGCTAGGTTGAAAGATTTTAAGCTCCTTATCCCCAACACCCCTTGAGATAAAGGGTTTACAAATCTGACCCCAGTTTACAAGATGGTATGTGTGAATCCTTCCACCCACAAAAAATCCCTCATCTTTTTTCTAAAACATCCACCACCTCTGAGGGGATTGAAAAAAGAGACATGAAGTATGTTGGCAAACTTGCCAAGGCACTCATAATGAGTGTTACCTTCCCACCTTTGGAGAGATACCTTGCTTTCCATGTAGCCAATTTCTGATCCACTCTTTCTATTATAGGGTTCCAAATAGCTTTAGAATTGCATTTGGCTCCCAATGGCAACCCCAAATAATTTAAAGGTAGCTGACCAACCTTGCAACCCAAAAAACCTGCCAGACCCTGGATGTTAGAGACCTCTCCCACTGCTATCATCTCACTTTTTGCTAGATTTACTTTCAAGCCTGACACAATCTCAAACCAGAATAGCAGGTACTTCAGATTCAGAACTTGCTCCTCTGAAGCCTTACAGAACAAGAGTGTACCATCATCAGCATATTGCGGAATTGGAATAGCAGTCCCATTGGGCTTCACCTGGAAGCCCTCCACCAGCTCCCTCTCCACAGCTATATCTACCATTTTGCTTAAACCTTCCATGACTATTAGAAAGAGAAGAGGAGACAAAGGGTCCCCTTGCCTCAAACCTCTGAACTGCTAAAATTTCCTTTAATTACTCAGTTTACAAGCACTGAGAATGTTGGAGTGGAAGGGCAAACTTTCATCCAACTTCTCCACTAAGAGCCGAAGTGCATTCTGTTCAATAAATAATCCAAGAGGACCAATTAACAAGGTCATAAGCCTTCTTTAAGTCAATTTTGCAGATTAGCCCACTTTCTCCACTTAACCTTGAGTCTATTAGTTCATTAGCTATGAGAATTACATCATGAATGTGCTTATTGTGGACAAGAGCCCCTTAGTACTTGAAGATCAAGGAATCCATCGCCTTTCTTAACCTGGTGGCCAGAAACTAGGATCTTGTAAACACTTCTAACCAAGCTGATTGGTCTAAAGTCTTTCAGCTCTGTAGTTCCTTTCTTTTTGGGGATGAGGGAAATAAAAGTTGCATTTAAGCTTCTCTCAATGGCTGCAGAATCATGGAATTCCTCCACAACCTTTAATAAATCAGCTTCAATGAGCTCCCAAATCTTCTTAAAAAACAGCATTGTGAAACCATCCGGGCCTGGTGCCTTCTCCCCTTCCATTTCTTTTAAAACCTTCTTTACATCTTCTTCTGAGAAGGGTTTTTCCAAGTCTGAAGCCTGCTGCTCAGATAAGCAGTCATAACCAACAAAGGCATCTGCTATGTCTTCCTTATTATTCACTGCCCTTCCTTCCGATTCCAGTTTTTTTATGGAATTAACCCTCTTTCTTGCATTGGCCACTGTTACGAGATTATAGGTTGTAATTATAGGCTGTAATTATGGAGTATTAGCCCAATTAGGAATAGCTTGATTATAGGAATTATTCTTGGAGGAGGTAGTTGATTTTCCTCCTATTTTAGTATCCACAAGGCTGTATATATATGTACTATTTTCTCAGTTGAAAAGGACATCAATTTCTTCCAATTCTTGTTCTATCACAGCCACCTTGTGGAAGAAAGCAGTATTGTTATCACCTGCTTTCAGCCACATTACTCGAGCTCTTTGCCTCCATTTGACTTCAGCTTGGTGCATCAGAGTATCCAACACCTTCTTAGCTGAGAGCCTTCTCCTCCTTTTCTCCTCATCCAAAGACCCACCCTCCTTTGCATCAATGTTAGCTATAATTTTCATACACTCTTCCCTTTTTTCCACCTCACTCTTCGAAAATACCTTCTGCCAAGCCTTAATTTTTCCTTTCAACCATTTTAGGCGCTGTTTGGATAGACTTCTACTTTTGTACTTTTAATAGTACCAAAATATAAAGTACATAAACTACTTTCGTGTTGGTATTTTTGCTGTGAAACCGTTTGGATAAAAAATTTGTAAAGTATGCTTTACAAAGCAGAACCATTTCCCGTTTTGTAAAAGCTCACTAGCAGTCATATGATTCAGCTAATTTTAAGTGACTGGTTTTGAGCAGTGGTCAACAATGGTGATTCCAACAAAGGCAGGCCGATGAATGGTGGAGCATGGCCCTGCTCCTTTCAAATTTGAAAACATGTGGTTGATGCATCCAGATTTTATTCGAAAAGTGGAGGATTGGTGGAAGGAGGAACTAAGAGGAATAAGGTGGGAAGGAATCAAATTCCATAAGAAATTGCAAAGATTAAGATCTAAAATAAAGGAGTGGAATAGGGATCATTTTGGAAGGTTAAAAGAAAGGAAACTGACTCTAATTTCCCAGATTGAAGAGTTGGACAATGTAGAAATTGAGAGAAATCTCCGTGCGGAAAAGAGGGATTTAAGATGGAAATCAAAAAAAGAATTGGAAGAAGTCCTCAAGAGAGAGGAAATATCTTGGAGACAAAAGTCAAGACAAAAATGGATAAAGGAAGGGGATGGGAATACACAATTCTTTCATGCGATCGCCAATGGAAGAAGGCGCAAAAATTCTGTGGCTAGGTTGGAAATCAATGGAGAGCTAATCTCAAATCAAGATGAAATTGCCAAAATCTTTGTACGTGGACCACTTTAAATCTCTTTATAGGAAACCTCTAGTGGATAGATTGAGATTTGAAGGTTTGGAGTGGCCTTTGCTAGATGAGGAGGCAGCAAATTGGCTCGAAAGAGATTTTGAGGAAGAAGAAATAAGAAAGGCAGTGTTCTCCATGAATAGGTCTAAAGCAGCAGGCCCAGATGGATTCACAATGGCTTTCTATCAGGATTGTTGGGAAGTGTTGAAAGATGATTTATTGGAAGTCTTTAAGGAATTCTTTAAATACACATGTTGTTAGCCCTGGAGTTAATGCGACTTTCTTGGCCTTGATTCCAAAGAAAGGTGATGCTAGCCATCCAAAGGATTTCCGACCCATTAGTCTAGTGACTAGTGTTTACAAGATAATTGC
>NW_010729203.1:430374-504613 GCF_000365185.1 Nelumbo nucifera
CCACTGGGAGGAGGAGTTACTTCCCTTCGGTGATTCTTCTGCTACCTCACTCTCAACTTTCAAGAGGAAAGATTAAAGACTACCAGCAAAGGAGGSCCACCCTTGTTTCCTCAGACCTTCAGGCACGCAAATCATCTGCTTTTTATTAATGCTAAAGTGTTGTGGAACTGTGAAAAACCAGCCTCTCCCGTTCCTCTTCAGAACCGCTTCGTATCTTTTTCCAGAGTAGCCGAAAGAATTTTTCCACCCTTCTGCCTTGATGGAGTTAACTGTTCCATCTACGAAGCCTTTCAGCCAGAAACAGGCTTCCTTTGGTAAAAGGATCGTAGCCCTACTACCTTCCCTGACTTTCAGGTACTCTTTACCCCTTGCTCGTCCCTGCTCGAATATGAATCTCTTCGTTTCAATGCTCAGTTCCTTTCTCCACCTCCCCGCCAGCCTAAAACTTTCCTCCACCGCCATCATGGGAAGCTAAACACTTTGGATATTCTGCAGTGCTTCTCCAGTTTCATGTTTGGAGCTTCCATTCCAAAACCTTATTAATCGGAATCTTTATCATAGAGCAGAATGACTTGTAGAAGGGGTATATATTTTATACTTTCAAATTCCATCGCCTAGGCGACTGAGTGCTATGTGGTCACCTAGGCTTGCCCAGGCGCCTTGACAACTATGCCGGAACCCATACATGTGATTCCGATGAAGTAGTAGTATCGCCAACAGATTGTGCTTCCGATAGTGATTCCCAGTGGGTTTGGTGGTCAGAGATAGGTGACAGCAGAGCAAGAACCGACGGCAGCAAGAAGGTCTAGGGCTTGAAGGCAACAAGCAAATGGGGAGTCTTCGGTCGAGGGGTTTTGTCGAATTGGAGGTCTCACATGAGTAATAAAAGTTGATTTTGTGTTTTTGGGGGTTTTTATGTTTTTAAAAAGTATGAAAGTATAAGAAGAAATTATGCCATCCAAACAGTATGTAGTGCTTTTTGTACTTTTGTACTTTAGTACTTTATAAAAGTCTATCCAAACAAGGCCTTAGTTTTTTGAAGAAGATATGGCTGGCTGAACATTCAGACCACCACCTTTTAACATTTGCCACCAAATCCACTGAGTCTAACCAGCAATGCTCCAGCCTGAAAGGATTGGGGTTCATTTTCACATTTTACTATAATGCTTCCTTCAGCCTTTTCTTTGTTTTTTTCCTTTTTTGATAAGTAACAATCAAAAGCATTTAGTATGACGATTCCAACCAACCAACCATAGGATGGTTTTGCTTGGACCTTCATAAGAAACAACCTAGAACTGTACCATATACTGTTTTCACCAACAATCCCTAGTCCAAGCTTTTCATCTTCACATCACAGGTAAATACTACGTTGCAAAATCTGGAAAAAATAAAATTTAGCAAGTTGTTTCCAGTGAATCAGTTTGCCTCTCATGTCTGCATATCTATGGTGAATCAGGTATTTTCCAGTTAAGTCTTTCATCTTGTAAGTCTTTACCTGATATTTGCATTCTAGGGATAATGGCTGATGAAGACAATGATATAATTAATTTCTCTTCAAAGTCTCAATATCAGAGAGCCAAATTACTTGTCACATTTTTGTGTATATATTCTGTTTATGTTTTATTACTAAAAACTTCAGTACTGATCAAAAAATTTGAAGCATAGGGCTAAAAGCATCAATATTATGTTGCATGTATAGTATCTTTCAGATAATTGGCACATCAGAAGAGGAAAAAGGGATTAGCAGTTAAGTTTTTCCAAGGACAATGAACTTCCAAAGAGATTCCGGGGATGGGTTTCACATGAATTAGTGTCCTTCATGCAGTACCTTGCAAGGAACGGAAAAATGAGGTCACTGGCTATTTTGAACAATGTTAGCAAAAACAAGGCATTGAGAAATGAATAGCAGTATAACATTGGAAAAAGAAAATAGCCCCCAAGTGAATATCCAACAGAAATCTATTTTGTAAATGAATATAGTTGAATATCACTCAGAACTAGATGTTAAAGGGTTAAAGGAGTGAATGAATTATAGCATTCCAAATAAAGAAAACTTTAACATGAACAATAAAATATAACTTAGAATCCCACTATAGGTGAGAAGCACAATTCTTTTCTTTTTTTTTTTTTGTTGATACAGACAAGAAGGAAAAAACCTAGCGTAACAAGGCTCTACCCCACATGTCCGTAGCACATATGTAGTCCAGAGCCCAAGGAAACTATCAACCAATTCAAAGTAAAGACAAATCTTGAGTAAACTTATCAAAAAAAAAAAAAAAAAACCTCAAGTAACAAGAAATGCATCAAGAAAAGTTAAAATTTAACCTGCAAGAACAGTAGTCCCATCATCCATGCCTGGATTCAGATAATCCCACTCATCATCATCATCATCATCATCATCCATCGACCCTAAAGAATCATTTTCTTCTGTCAAGGAACCAGGGTGTATTTGGCAGTTATCCATTCCAAACAGGGTGGGTGATGTATGTATCTGGTCTGGGATAAAATCTATATGATCAAAACATTCATTTGAGTCACCTGGCACATAAACATACCTGCTCCTCTTTGCCCCACAAGTAAGTCCTGTCTGCTCCTTTTCTCCTTGCACAGAAACAGGACCAGTAGTACCATCAGACTGTAAAGCATGAGGCACTTGTAATTTTACACTACTCTGTAATACTTGAACAAGAGGCCGGCGTCTATCACGTCTCTTTACAATGGATTCTTCAGTCAGGCCTCCTTGGGACCTTTTCCTTTTAATGGCCAAAGAATTCTTAATGTTACTGATATAATTAAAACCCCCCATACTATGACTACTACTAGGAAGACCATTATCCTGATGATTGACTGAAGTAATTTTACAAGGACCCTCAGAAATTGAATGCTTTCTCTTTGATGGGACAATTCTGAGCCCAAAGTCCTGCAACCCTCTCATGCGAGGGATGGCTTCAGAATTATCATCTTCCCAGTTTGGTTGTTTCCCCTGCCTGACCTTTTGCACAAAAGAAGGGTGGCCTATGCTCTCATCCTGTATTTTGAGAACTCCAGGTTTTGCATGATCACTTCCCAAGTTTTCTGCAGCCTCTTTTTTTGGAGCACCGGGTATTTTTCTGATTGGAGAAGCAACACCTAATTTCTGCTGTCTCTTCTCCAACAGCTGCTTCTCAAGTTCAAGGGCATGAAGAATGGCATCTTCTCGGCGTGCATACTTTTCTCTTTTTTTTATAGGAATGCCCTGTGCGGATTCAGCCCTTTCAATACAATCATCAAACTCCCCACAGCGAAATGCCTTTACACGCTTGGATTTCTCTAAATTGTACCAATCCCTGGAAAGATGAGGCCAACAATCAAGCTGAGTGAATTGAGTGAAATTGCTGAAATGTTAATCACGAAATAAAACAACAAATGATGAAAGACGAATAAAACCAAAGTGACAACATAACTTTATGGTAAGTAGGATAAGTGGTAAGGGAAACTGAGTCAGGTTTTGACAGGATAAGTAGCATGATGATCAACATTGTACATGTATTTATAAATTTTAAAAGAAACAAAATGTCTCAAAAAGCCAATTGGCTCAATTGGTTAGAGTGTCATGTTATTAACCTGAAGGTTGTATCATACTCATAGTAGGTTCAGGTCCTACATAGGCTGAACTGTTTAAGTTGAAAACATCAGAGCTAAAATCAACAATGTAATAAGTCAATTATTCCAACATTAAATTCAAGGTTAGTTCATCAAACCATAGCAATAAGAAGCAGCACTTGGATTCAGGCAAAGAATAAAAAAGAGAAGCCTAGTGCACGAGGCTCCCACCAATGCGAGGTCTGGTTAGGGACAGATATATGAAGTCTTAACCCTGCAGATACACAGAGACACTGCTTTAAAGATTTGAAGCCTGGTCACACTGGAGCAACCCAACCATTGTGCCAAGGCCCACCCTCAGGGTTCAGGCAATGAAGAAAAATGAGCCTCACCTATGCACTTAGGCATGGCTTTTAAAATGCAGAACTACCATTAAGCATTTTTCAAGAAGGGCTGTCCATACCCTCAAGAAGGGCTGTCAATACCCACAAGGATATTGATATTCTAGAAGCTATAGGAGCTTCCTAAGTTTAATTATTAGGAAATGACCCTAGTCTTGAATTTCTGTTTTATTTAAAAAAAAAAAAAGGTATAACTGAGAATACCCCAAACTTGCAGTCAAGAACTAGAGCAGAAACCAACAATTCAATTTTTATTGGAAACAGTGCTTTATTAATTATTATACAAGTAATATGATGAAAGGGTATTACTATAAACCCCATAATACCCAAGATAGCCATAGCTACCCCTCCACAAATAGACAGCATATTATGTCCCAAATTCCTCATTTTTTGCTCCACAGAGACCTGAACAATTGTGCTACGTTTGCTCCTTGTTTGGCTAACATGTCTGCCAGTGCCATGCCATTAGCTTACCTTCTTGTCCATTGGAATGTTGCTCACTCCTGCGCTATCTTTCGAATTTCCCTCACCATCCGTCTGTATTGCCACAGGCTTGGACTGTTGTTCACTATTAAGCAGTTTACTAAAAATTGGGAATCTCCTTCCACAATGAGATCCTTGAAATTTAAAGCCTTCCCCAGCTTGAGTCCTTGATGGGCAGCAAAAAGTTCAGCTTTTAAAGAGTTCCCTTGTCAAATAGGTCCTGACTCCACCTTAATACGAAGCCAACATTAAGCAGTTACAATTTAAAGACTTAAAAATGCCCAACCTCCCTGGGCTTTGCTGTTACTCCCATCAAAATTCAGTTTTATTGTAGGAAAGGGTAGAACTGCCTGGGATGCAGAGATTGCATTTCTTGCAGTTGAGGAAACTGCTACATGAGATCGCCTCTTAATCCTCCATATGAGACCAAGACCGCCCTCTTATGATATCTTCTATTGAGAACATGTCAAAGCAAGGGAGAGTCTTTACACAACATGCCACTCTCAGCCTCTATTAGAATTTCTTTATTGTGGTATTCTTCCTTGAAAATCCCCACTTTTCTCTCTTCCCATACTACCCATATTACTGCTGCCCCAACACATCTTCCAAAGTATCTTCCCACGCCATTTTGAAGGCCTAAAAATATGTCTCATCAAAGAGTCATCCCACAACCAAAAAGAGAAAGACATACACCCGATTGTTAGAAGTGTAGGGACAGGATACTAGCAAATGAAAGGAAGTTTCACCAGTAGCATTACAAAAGAGACACACATGAAGCAAAAGCAACTGCTAGGCCTTCTCTTTTGCAAAACCTCACAAGTGTTAATCTTCAAGTGAAACCTCCCAACAAAATGCTTTTACTTTGGGTGGCATAGGACCGCCTCTCCAAATGGCTTTTACTGGAAGCCCTGAGAGATAGGGGTGCAAGTCAGGTTAGCCTAAGTTAATAATTTACACTGTTTCCAGCTCGGGCTTCAGGTTGGGCCCATTGAAATTTTGACAAAATCCTAACCCTAACCCACAAAAGTTGCACCCCTACTGAGAGAGGATGAAAAGAGGGCAGAAGATCAAAAAGCAAGCACGCAAAAAAGGCCAGAAGAAGAAGGGCCCAAACTCTTTGGTCAAGGATATTGGGGTTATAGATCTACAGCAAGTAGGGCTCACAGTCCCTAATAACCCTTCTAAAAACAAGATCCCAACAGACCCCAGAGTCAGAGATGGTAGCACAATGGGATGCAGGCAAATTTTTATGGGTGGAAATTGAGAAATCAAAGAAATTTCGCCCCACTAAAGATCTTCCCAAAAGCTTATTTTAGCCCCTGAAGAAGTGTCAAATCTAATATTCTCTTTATGAAAATTTAAGTGATGGAATGTATGGAGAAGTAAGCATCACTTATTCTAACTTCCATCACACATCAATCTTATGCAATATGAGTTATAAGTTGCAAAACTATAAGGAAATAGAGATAAAGGGAAATGTTCTAAAAGACTAAAACTCAAATGATGCATACAAAATAAGGAAAGCTTAGCATCAAAACCTTGGGTATCAAATACCTGATCCATCAGTACCATAGTTGTCAAGGCAACACCTAGACGTCTAGGTGCTTTTGGGGGCTTGCCTTGCCCAATCACCATGGCATTTATATATTAACTCTTCAAGTTTTACAATTTTCTAATATTTTTATATTTTGAGTTTATCATATTAAGATAAGATCGATACACTGAATCGTTCTTTTTATTTCTTTCATAAAATAATATATTTTTATTAGTTTCATATGTCGATAGGGTTTTTTGATAGCTATTCAAAGACTGAAGAAATGAGGATAGTTATTCAAACTTTCAAGTCTTTGATGCCCCCTCTAGCCTGTAATTCTTCTTCTTCTCTTTTTCTGGAGCAAAAACAGGGGTTCCTCTTCTTTTTTTTTTATCAGAAACGATAACTTCATTAGAGATAAGTTAAACAGAAATACAGAATTCAACCCTTATTAGAAAAGGTTGATCCAATAAACATCAAACATTACAGCACTGCCCAATAAAGATTCTCCCTTACAGTCCCTTGTTTTGCTAGGGCGTCAGCAGGGGTTCCTCTTCTTTTAGTTTTTCTTTTTCTTTTTTACAAAAGCAGGGGCTCCACCCCCTCTTTTACTCTGGAGCAAAAACAGAGGCTCAGCTCCACCCCTGGAACAAAAAAAAATAGGGTCTCTGCTCCTTTTTCTTCTTCTTATGGAACAAAAAACAGGGTCTTCACCCCTTGTTCTCCATCATTTCTGAGGTTTTTATTCATGCTTTCTTTTTTCTATGACAATAACAGGGGCTCCACCACTTCTTTTACTCATATTTCTATGACAAGAGCAGGGGCTCAGACCCTTGTTGTTCTGTCTTTTTTCTGAACATTAAGCAGCGCCTAGGTAGGCACCTAGGCGATTAAGCACTCCCTTGTTGCCTAGTTTCGCCTTGGCGCCTTGAAAACTATGATCAGTACAAGATTTCTGTAAGAGGGAAGGGCTCATTTTTCCAAATGATGCAGAGCCAGACCTACTCATCAGTAGTTAAATGCTTGCAAGTTTGATTAAGAATATCCGTTAAGTTCACTTTCTAGTTTCTTCATGTTTAAATCAAATATATTATTTCATTGGTACATTATATTCTGTCTCACTTCACATTCACAAGATAACAAAGACAAAAAAAATGTAACCCTAAAGTCCGTTACACAACTCTAAGAAATACAAAAGAAATTTTCTTGAAAATTAACAACAACAAAAAAACTTTTAGATAGTTAAATTCAACATAGCATTTTATTTTATTTTTTGATGAATGTTAAGTACAACATAGCATTCGCTATCAGCTATTCAGCTTAACAGAGCATGATCAAGCATGCAGTTTAGTTACCTCAAACCAGTTAGCCAACAAAAACCAGTTACCTCAAACCTTGTTAATAACAATTCAGCAAAGGTAAGCCATCAATATGGAAATGATACAAAGGAAAACATCCCCAAAACTAACAAATAGAGAAGGGGCAAATAGGGAGAAACAAACTTACACACTGGCATCCTCCCTTCCAAGAAGCTTGACCGGCGTTCCTGATCTGGGAGACATCAGATGAGAAGCTGAGAGCTCATTCTCGCCGAGTATTCTACCCGGCCACCAAGACCCATTCCTCCGACGAACCCAAACGATGGTGCCAACGCTGCAATCAACCCCACCCGATCCTTCCGAAATCCCCATCCCACTCTCCCTATCACTCTTCTCTCTCTCTTTCTCCCACCCCCCTCTCCTCTCCAAACAAAAACAAAAATATATAAAAAATAATTTAAGAAAAAATAAACTATTAGAATCGAAACAGATACCAACGCCGTTAATGGCGACTGATCAGGGGAGGATCATCTGACTGGCCTGGTCAGCCTCCAGCAGATGAGAGCGCGAAATCGTAACGTCGGCAAGATATCAGAAAACCGCCATTGTTGGTGGAAGGTGCTGGTCCGGAGTCTCTTAGGGTTTCCATTCAAATCCAATGAAAAATATACATTTCTAGGGTTTCTAAGGTGTTTCATTGACGGCAGTCCCTCTCAGTAGATGTTTTTCTTTTTTTTATTTCGATTTGCAGAAGCAGAACATATGGATCGGAACGGGTGTTGTCTCCCCAGTCTCTCTATGCCTGATTTGAACGAAGTAACGATTAACGAATAGTTGCTTTTCTCTCTCTCTCTCTACGATACGAGACGAGACGAAACGAGAACTGCACAGTTGCTTTAGAAGAACTCTTCTAGTTCTCTCTTCATTCCTAAGTTATGTTTTTAACTCACGAGAATATTGTGATATCGTTAAATTCTCGCGCCTTAGAAATACATAACGAGGATGTTATGAACACTGAACAGTGTCTGTGCACTGCCGTTGCACGGCGGGAGCTCAGCTCTCAAAATTTTTAGCTATTTTAGGACTCCGGACCGGACCGGACATCTCTCTCTCGGGCTCGGCTGTAAAGAGCGAGCGGGACATAGAAACCTCTAGGGTTATTTTGGCCATTTCCTCGTTCGTACTTACGAATGCTATGTGCCCTCTCTCGATGTTCATGCGTCATGCGTGATGCGTAGACGTTTGTATGAATAAAATTAGGGAAATTTTCACTTTACTCTCAACTTTGGGGTAGTGTCAAGTTACTATTTGAACTTTTAAACATGTCAAATATTAAGCTGGTCCCGCTGTTAATCATCCTCAATTATTTGTTGAAAATATCAAAATTACTCTCTAAAAAAAATACTATTCATTGTCTTCTACCTTAAATACATAACGAGGATGTTATGAACACTGAACAAAGTCTGTGCATTGTCGTTGCATGGCGGGAGCTCAGCTCTCAAAATTTTTAGCTATTTTAGGACTCTGGACCAGACCGGACATCTCTCTCTCTCAGGCTTGGCTGTAAAGAGCGAGCGGGACACAGAAACCTCTAGGGTTATTTTGGCCATTTCCTCATTTGTACTTACGAATGCTATGTGCCCTCTCTCGACGTTCATGCGTCATGCGTGATGCATAGACGTTTGTATGAATAAAATTAGAGAAAATTTCACTTTACTTTCAACTTTGGGGTAGTGTCAAGTTAGTAATTGAACTTTTAAACGTGTCATTGTAGTATTTAAATTTTCAAAAAATATTAAGCTGGTCCTGCTGTTAATCATCCTCAATTATTTGTTGAAAATATCAAAATTACTCTTTAAAAGAAGATACTATTCATTGTCTTCTACCTTGAGACTAAATCGGTTATCTTCAAAGAAAAAAAAAACATGAAATATGATAGAAAGAAACAATAACGGAAAACAAAGAAATAACTAGACAAAAATATGTTTCAGATCTAAAGGTAAAAGATAATGACTTCATTAGTATAAAATCTCAAACACCTCAATCAATTTCGTCTCAAGGTAGAAGACAATGAACAATGTCTTCTTTAGAAGGGTAGTTTTGATATTTTCAATAGATAACTGACGATCGATTAACGGTAGGGACCAACTTGACACTTTTTAAAAGTTTAGGTACTGCAGTGACACGATTGAAAGTTTGGGTATTAACTTGGCATTACCCCCAAAGTTCAAAATACTAAAATGGAATTTTCACATAAAATTATAAATAAGAAAGGAAAACCCTTCTTTTTTTTGTTTTTGATATTTGGTGCCATGCACCATTAGTAATTTCCCCTTGACCCTTTTTCCCCAAAGTGTTGGTTGCGAAATTTGATTCCACGTTAACACTAGAACAAACCAACTAACACACCAAGAACTAACCCTTGGTTGGTTAGAAGGGAAAACTCTTCAAACAACCCAATATTTGTACGAAATGGATTAAAACTATCCATGATATCTCTTAAGGCCTTGTTCGCTTTTCAAAAGTCCACTTACCCGGCTAAAGTGTATTTATTCAAGTATAAATATTTCATAAAAAACACTTATTCAGGAAAATTTGTTTACTCGTTTTTTTATTCTTAGATAAGTTATATAAATAATTTTTTATTTATAAAAGTCAATGTTAGAATAGTCAAACTTATCCCCTACGTAAGAAAGTTAACTATCCACCTAAGTAATGCAAAGGGAAACTAATTTTACCATGAAGCCTAGAATTTACCAAAAAAAACACACGCAAAAATTGGTCAACAGGAATCACTTTTCCATTGACCAACTACCCCACCCCCATTTCCTAAAGAAAAAATGGGGCCTAAGGCTATGTTCGGTTTGAAGGAAAAGGTAGGAAAAGAAAGGAAAATATAAGAAAACCTTTACAAACCTTGTATAAGTTTTCCTGTCTTTCCCTACTTGTTCCTTCAAACCAAACATATTCTAAAAATATTCTTTGGATTGTTTTTACACTAAGTCTACCCCTACCATTATGACATCATTATATGAGTCCACGTTATGTCCACCCATGGGTGCATTGGACGAATGCACCCTCGAATGAGAGACGACCACGTCCTCTGGGCGAAATCAAGCTAATGCTAACGCGTATGAACGTTAGTTAAATGAATCTGGTTGAACTGGATAGAAAAAGACAAAAAAAAACTTAAAATCATTGATTCTTTTGAATTATTTAGGATTGGGATGTGAGAATTCATTCTTACTCCCATTTTCTCCTCGGAGCCCTAACACAGCAAGCAATCCATCGGCGATTTCACTACACAAATCAACGTCCGTGATTGGGGAATCCATCGACGGCAAGAAATCAACCGGCAATAAGCATGCTTGTCTTCTTTCTTCTTCGAATCTTCTTCTGATGAATTCTTTTTCTTCTCCTCCTCCTTCCCTATAAACTTTTCTTTTTGTTTTTTAATATTTTTGAAGTCGGCATTACCCCTAAACTCCTTCCTCTCTGAAACAAACATCCACATCCCCAAGTTGGTGCTACCCTATTCGAAGGCAACCTATCAAAACCCCAAAAACAAAACTGGATCCAGTTCTATGTTGCCTTGGTGCCCTTTGTCTAAAGTAGAAAAACTGAATTCCTTGTCTGTTTAATGTAGTTCTATGAGACTTACTGCACCACTTTGAGAGCTGAAAACCTGGAATTTGGACTATAGAAATGAAATTGTAAAAGCAATTCTCTTACTAGAATTCCAATATTGAATGCTATTTGAGTTCATCTCACTGTAAAAATTCCAAAATGACTTTTATATTCTTAATGCATGGTTGTTCACCGTACATGAGTTATGCCTGTATAGTTTTTTATGAAAACTAATACAATATTTTACCTTAACCTTAGAATAAAAAGAAAAAACATGTTGATCTGCTAACCTTGAGGAGTTCAAGGAAGAACCTCAGCACCACCACAAACCAAGCTCTATTACTTTGTGATACAAATTTGTTGCAAGTAAAAAAGTAAAACTTCGATTTTTTTACTCTTAAATTTATAGCTGCTTACAAAATTTAGAACTTGCAGAAAAATGCCCATCTTGATTTGGTGAAATAAACCAGGCGTAGAGAGTTAAATGTTCTCTTTTTGGAACTTCGATAGATTGTCTTCTATCAAGGTACCAACAACTTGGGGATGTGGTTGTTCGTTTCAAAGAAAAAGGGGTTCAAGTACTGCCAGCTTCAGAAGCATTCACAAACAACAAAAAAATAATAGTATAAAGAAGTAATAATGTCAGCATTAACCGGAAACCCCTCACAATTTCTTGCGTTGAGGAACACCGAAGTTTTGAATCCATCGTCATGCAATGCCCGGTAACGATGTTCTGGCAAGAGACATAGTTGACGGAGACGACAACAGCGGAGATAGTACGTGCTATCCAACGGCAAACAAAGTTGTAGCCCTTGATGTTGTCCGCCGGTGGCTTTCACGTTCACGAACGTCGTGCCGATGGATACTTCTAGGTTAGGGCTTGGCGGGGGAGAGTTGAAAATGGGAGGAAGACCGAAAAATCCCATGTAATTAAAATGTTTATAACTTTTTAAGTATTTTTTATCCTTTTATGCCTGGTTCGACCGGATTTTTTTGCTTAACATTTAAAGTTTCGTTAACATTAATAACTTTTAAATATGCCGACGTGGTCGTCTCTCATTGGAGAGTGCATTTGACAGAGCGTGGACTCTCATTATATTCTATCCGCATGTGATTGCATGTGACTATTATATTGTAATTTTTGTAAAATCCAACTTTTGTAGTAAAAAATGCCCTAATTATTTATATAAAACATAAAAAGTTAAAAAAAAAAATCATCTCGTAACTTGAAATTGGACAACTTTCTATTCCCTAACCTTCTTCCTAAACCCTTCTAAACCTTCAACCTTCGTTGGTCTGGGTTGGTGAGACGTGAGAGGATCGCTAGACTCGGAGGTATGGGGGTGACTAAAGCGGAGACGGGATGGATTTGAGTTGGTGGGATGATTGAATGTAGGGTATAGAGAGATGGGACTAGTTTGGGTTGGTAGGGTGCTTGAAATTTCAACCAGAGAAGCAGAGGCATTAGTGGCTAAAGAGAGGAGAGAAAGAGATGAACAAAGTTGCAAAAGGTGGCCTAAGTATGCTAGGAACACGTTCCATGGTCATGTTATAGGAGTAACAAGTAGTGTGGAGAGACTACCCAAGAACGATGATAGTGCTTGCTCTTGAAACAATTGCTTTGTTTATCACAAACATGGCAACCAAAACAATCAGATTGGAGTTGCTTTAGTTTTGAGCTTAATTGACAAGTAATGTTTGGCAACAAACTGTACATAGTTATATACAGAGCAAGAAAATGAGTAGTAATCAGGGAGATACTATGGAGCTTGCAAGGGAAAGTGATTTTGAATTAATGTTGGACCCTCTCTCATTTGGTGAATTTTATTTTGGGAGATTGCAAGAGCCAAAGGGGAGATTCTCTTGGAGGCAAACCCGGGGGACATATGTAGTTGATCTTCTTCTTATGAACCTTCTTGTCCCAAATGAAGTTACAAATTAACGTGTCAAGAGAATGGGGTGTAATGTTCTTTATAGTTCAAGTAGAAAGTATGGAGTTCGAGTTTGATTGCTTCATGTTTGCTAGGCAAAAGTACAGAGGCTTTGTTGACTCCTCCTTCCTTAAATACATGTGTAGTGAGCAGGTTTGCATGTTCCCACAAACACCTATAGCGTTGTTGTCATTCATGATGTTAGTGGCCCTCATCAGTCCATTAATTAGGAGAGAGTGGCGACACCTATATACAACATTAAGTGCCAAATACATATCTGAAACTAAAAATTACAAATTCAACAAGCTTAATAATACCTTCCGGTTTTACTCGAACTCTACCAATTTAATTTGAATAACTTATAAAGGAGACCATATTAGATGAAAAGAATGTGGTGTCACATGCGGCACAAGTTCAAACCTATGGTCTAGCGGTTAGAAAAAAGTGTTGTATATATGTATTTGAAATTTTAAAAGAATAATGAAGGGTATAATAGATATTTTACTATTATCAGCAATATTTTGTGCCGACGTCAATTGTCAGAAAAATTAGGGGTACTTTAATTTACGAGATTTTGCAAACAATAGGGATAGTTTTAGTCTATTTCCTAAAAGGTCAACCATGTGTTCAACCTTGAGCATTAACTATGTTTGTCAACATTTTTTGGCAAAAAAAAAATGGCAGTCAATAACATGGACATCATTTGCTTTATATATAAGCACAATACTTGTTGGAACCCATGCAATTTAAGTCAAAATGGAGCAAAATATGGCTCGTGATATTTCTAATTTGATCACTCAGTATTATTGTTGTTGTTGTTGTTGTTTTTGATTGTTCATTGTTTTTATAATTTAGGGCAGATCAAGTACACAACACAGAATAATGGGTTAGCAAATTCATTTTCATGTCCTCTTCATCACCTGTTCAGTAAAATTGGTTTTACGTATATCTGAATTTTCTTTTAATTTTAATTATTTTTACTATTATAATTAAGATTTAAGCCAAAAAATAATAAGAGAAACAATGAAGAAAAATGTATGTTCATACCTGGGGTGTTTTTCTTGCAAATTTAATGGGAAAGCCAACTTGAACAACACCTGGAGCTAAAATACTAAGCTATAAGCCTTGAATCTATGGAACCAAAAAATGGCATTATTTGTCAATGGTATATAGCTTGAAAATAAAATAAAATAATGGGAAAATGAACATGTAAGAAGAGGTTTAAGAAAGGGTTCATTCTTGGAGCTACTAGATTTCTAATGGCTCTAAGAACCTCAGTATGCCTTTAACAACTTCTGTTAAACCAAAAAAACGACATAAAAATTGCAATAATAGCTTAAACTAAAAGAAAAAAGAATTACTGTAAAAATGGACCTACAATAAAACATTTGAGAGAGGGTTTGTTTCTTCAGCAAGAAGTAGTTTGAGAAAAAGTTGGGAGAAGAAGAAAGGGTGGGAGAGTTTGGTTTGAGAGAATTTGAGAAGAAGACATTTGGTTTCCAAAATGTTTCTTACTATGTTAGCATGCATTGGGGTTGGCAAGAGTAGCCAAAACGTATCACAGAGGTAATAATATTTTCCTTTTTTAAAGAAAAAATAAGAAAATGACAAAAAATATATAAAGAGCGTATAGGAAAGTGAT
This sequence comes from Nelumbo nucifera, assembly GCF_000365185.1. The sequence goes on from NW_010729203.1 coordinate 444,894, forward strand.
AGTTTAGACCATTCAGATTTAATATATAGATATAGATGCTAGAATAGTGAAGAGGGTCGATTTGATAAGCACTTCTTTACCATAATGGGATAGGCAGGAGGTTTTCCATGATGCTGCCTGGTAGGCTTGCGAGTCATGTTACCAAATCTCTATAAGTTAAATTTACAATTTTTTTCTCATATTATTATCCTAAGATGTTATATTACATTTATAACATGTATTTAGTCATTCAATGAGAACCATGGACCATGGCCCAACTTAATCCACCCACCCAAATAGATTGCCAACGATCAACCCCCTATATGAATGGGTTTAGATGGACACTAGTCAAAATGAGCAAGTGATTACTCTATCTAGTTCTTACTCGCTAGCAAGCTAATTGGCAATCACAGTTGTATCATGATTAGATTTTTTTTTTCATTATTTATGTTATTTAAAATCTTAAAATATTTTTATTCTTGACCAACATTGCAAATCATCTCACATGTTGTATGTGAGATATATGGAATAAAAAACAAAGTGTGAATTGAACCACACCATATCTTGCAGAACACCTATAGGGATGTAATGTTGTTCAGTCCACCCATTTTATCCATAGTGCAGAATAATTCCTTTATTGTGATGTGACATCACCTAATTTCTCATCCACACTATAAAACACGCCATTAAATTCCGTTTGGTTTGTGGGATGGATGATGAGAAAAAAGGAATATTCAAAAAATATTCATTTTTCTCTCATTTGTTTTGAGGGAAAGAGAGGGATGGAATGAGAAAAATGTGAGATGTCAGATCCCAAAATCGTGGATTTGGAGTCGCACCAAAACCGTACGACACCGGTGGAAAATTTTGAGAAAGCACATAGTAAGGAGGCAATCAGCGACGACGAACAAAGGGAGACGTTCCCTCGGCGATCTGCTACCATTGGCGACTAGTGCCTTCCCTGTTACCATCAACGATTTGCTACCATTGGCGACTAGTGCCTTCCCTATTACCATCGGCGATCTGCTACCTCCCCTTCCCCGTTCGAACCCAAAAGCAGGAACTGGTTCGGTGACAGAGACGAGTAACGAACGGAGAAGGTAGGAGATGATGGAGGGAGAGGACTAACGAAAGAACGGAGAAGAGGATGAAGGACTAACGACAAAGATGTTCCCTTCCCCTCCCCCTCCCCTTCCCCTCGCTGCCAACAGAGACGTTTGGCAGAGGACTAACGAATGGAGAAGAGGATGGAGGGAGAAGGAGAGGAATATGCGAGTAAGATTTAGAAATGGAGAGAGATGGGAGTTCGGTCTGCTGCTACCTGCTAGTCCAAAGACGGGAGATGGTAAACAATCACTCCCCTTCCTCCTTTTTCTTCTTCTCCCGAATAGGAAAATTAGGTTTATCTTTAGTCCGAACATTCTGTTGCTACCTGTTAGTCCGAATTACTGTCTCTGACGGCACTGTCTGAAGGTAGGAGATGAACATTGCTTTTCCCATATATAAAACCAAACAATGAAAGTGTAAATTTTTACACTTTCCTATCCCATTCCATTTCACTCCACCCAAATCTTCCCATAAACCAAACGAAGCCTTATTAATTCCTCCTTATAACTAGCACCACTCTTTTTCTTCCTGAAATGGTAATACCTATTGTACCTCTATCCCCCTCTATCTCTCTCCCCCCCCCCCCCCCCCCCCCCCTTGTACCTATTCAAGTTGGTCAAAATTTAAAATAATCAAAAGATTTGCAATGATCTTGGAAGTCATTTCTAGATCAATTGTAAGTCCAATGACTTATGTTTTAATTTTTTGAACTTTAAAATAGTTTGTTATTTAAGTTAGAACACAAGCTAATTAGCAACTATATATGGTTCAACAAACCAGGATCTAGATTTTCCATTCAAATAAGCAAACCATTAACAAGGTGTTCTACGTACACATGAATGCTTTTGTTTTTATATGTTTTTAAAATTGGCACATTAACAAGAAAACAAAAATAGAGTTCAATAACTTCTTGAACTCTGTTTTTGTTTTCAAAGGGAAAAACAAGTTGGATTTGTTTCAAAAAGCAATGCATGTTTTTGAAACCATCAAAATAATGGTTTATAAAATAAAAACAAAATTTTTAATATAAAAATTATAATATATGTAACATGATATTATATAACTAGATGAAAACATATTTTGGAAACCATAAATTCAAGAACATGATTTTGGTTTCAGTTTTTAAAACAAAACGCACATATACAATGAAGAACATGTTTTGTGTGTGTGTGCTTTGAGAAACAATATATTTTCAAACTAGATGGTTTTGATTTATTTTTGGACCCAACAAGAAGAAAAAAATACATGTTGTAGAACACCCCCTAAGGTGGTGTTCAACAACATGGTTTTGTTTTTGAAAACAAAAACAACTGCCACATCAGCAATTTGTTGATGTGGTAGTTGTTTTTTCTTTTCAAAACAAAACCTGTTTTTTGTTTTCAAAATAAAACTAACCATGTTGTTGAACACCCCCTAGATTAGCCACCTATTCAATTACCCAGTCCATGTCAACTATGTATACTCCCATGAATTGGATCATCCCTCTCTTGATATATATTAAGTGTTCTTCCAAACCTCCTTCTAATTCAACATGCATTGTGACAAATCACCACCCAAGTTGGTGTGTCAAATCTTGTCATGTAGGATTTCGGATTGCCAAATAAGACGCCACTTGTAAATTGTACTTAATTACCATATATAAAGAGAACATGTGAGCTTTTATTTGTTTAATTATGATTGGCCTAGGCATTAAGGACATGCTTATCAAGGGACAAGGTTTTCCTTGTAATTATAAATAGGGTAAATTGCTTAAACCTCCCCTGAAGTTTTTGACTATTGCTAAAACCTTCCTTGTAGTTTGGTAATTGCAATCACCTCCCCTGAACTTTCTGATATAGTTGCAAGTAGACCTATTCATGGGCCAAGCCGGGCCGGGCTTTTATTCTTCATAAACAAGATTTTGTTAGGCTTGAGCCCGAGCCCGGCCCGACCAACGGGCCTACAACTTGGGCCCGAGCACGGCCCTAATAAAAAGCCCAAAGCCCGGGCCCGAGCTCAAAGCCCGACCTAACAAATAGATAGATTAGTGTTTGTGTCTATGTTCATTGTTGGTGCCTGTGTCTATGTTTGTGTTCGCCGCCAACCAAACAATAAGAGAATAATAGAACAAAAGGGCAAAGAGAAAGGACTCGCTACCGGTGCTTGTGTTCGCCGGTGCCTGAGTTCACGTCTGATAAATGAATTGAGTTGAGATTCTGAGAGGGAGAAGGAGAAATGAGAAGAGGAACAACCGAACAATGTAAAGAGAGAGAGAGAGAGAGAGAGAGAGAGAGGACTCACCAGTCACCGTTGGAGTTTCATTGGTTGTATTGGTTTTGTCTTCCTGAGAATGTTTGGCTATATGAGGTTGTGACTGAGAAGGGAGTTTGTTCGGCTAAGAAAAAGAGATGAGTGATAAGAGAGGGGGTTGATAAGAGAGGGATTAATATTTAGGGTTAGGGTTTAACTTATTACAAAAGTCGGGCCGGGCTTTTTTAACAAATCCCGAGCCCGACCTATAAAATAGTCGGGCTCGGTCTTTTAGGCCCGAGATCAAGCCCGCGGGCTAAAATACATGCTCAAGCCCATCCAGGGGCCAGGCCAGGCTGGGCCGGCCCATGAACAGGTCTAGTTACAAGTAGAGCTCCTCTGGTAGAATCTTCTAAAAAGAGGCATAAAAATGTTTAAAATGCCTATGCGGTTGCATTTGACAAAAATGTTTATTTTCCAAATTTTCTCCAAACCCTTCCAATCATTTTTTTATTCGAAATTCATTTATTTTTTAAATTTGTCCGTTATATCAATCACTCAAACGGATGCAACTTTAAATTCTCTTTGTTTTTATTGTTCATAAAGTTTATATTTTTTTGCAAAAACCATAACCAATAATAATTACATGGGCATTTTGGGCATTTCATGCCCTTTTTTTAGAGGGTTCTACTAGAGGGGGTCTACTTGCAAATGTAAAGTTAAGGGGAGGTGATTGCAATTACTAAACTTTAGGGGTGGTTTCAGAAATTTACCCTTATAAATATTTATAATTGGGTTTTGCCACTTGACAATCTTCTTAGGGTGTGTTTGATTTACAAGAATAGGCACCTAGAATTGGGATGGGAATGACCCATTCCAATTCCAATTTGGCTAAACAAAATGGGATACCTATTTTCATTCCAATAACCTTTATAGCCTTGCATTGGAAATAACTCCCATTAAATAAAACACAGAAGTATGGAAATATTCCCAATGTAAGGCTGTAAAAACTGTTGGAACGGGTCTTGCATTGACTGAAGCCAATCTCCATTCCAAACCCTCCTAGGAATGCAATTTCCATTCCCCCTTTATATTTTTTATATTTTTTTGACAAAATTACTCCCATTTCCTATTCAACCAACGGCCTAAACATTCACAAGTAAGCTAAGACCGGTTATCGGCCAACCTTCCTCTTCGCTCTCCCCTATTCTCTCTTCTTCCACCCCTTTTTTCTCTCCCTCTTCCTCCTCCCCTTTGTTGCCGCTGCTGCTAATATCGTCAGCAATATACAGTATTAGCAGTAACTTCTTCTACTGGCCTTTTTTTCTTTCTTCCCCTCTTCTTCTTCTAACAAGGAAAATTTTGAAATTTTAATTAATTCCAATTCAGACTTGTAGTTGAACAAAACACCAATAATTCGAATCCCATTCTAATTCTTGATCCAACCAAATAGACGTCAGGAATAGATGATTCCAATTCTGATCCTACACTCAAATCAAACAGACCCTTATTTTCTTAATCAAATTAATTACAACTTATCATTCCTTTCCTTGCAAGTTCTCAAGAATTAAAAATCAGTTATTTGTTAGAGTTGTGGCGTTGGAGGAAGAAGGAAGGTTTTTCTTATCATAAGAGCGCTTTGCCGTATTGCATAAAGGAAGAACAATAGCAGCTTGATAATTAATGTGCGGTTTCGATAATTCTAAGACTCAATCAACCTCACTCTTGGGACGTTAGATTTGTATAAAAATAGAAGAAAATGGGCCCCAATTCACAAAGTCAAAACTTCAAATTAAGACTCAATTAAAACAAATTAAATAAGCTGGTATTGAATTTGTTTCATACCAAAGTTGATATAGCGCAAGCAGTCGGTTTGTGATACTTTGAAAACATGCTCAAACGACGAATAAAAAGTAAAAACAACATTTCGTAAACTTGGGGCCATCGCCCATTAGCAGAGTGGTGCTGTAAGCCAAACATTCAATTTTTCATCTGCATTTCTGCAAAGCTTGAGCTCAGCCCAAGCCTTCTCTTCGCTCTGTCGTCATCATCATCTTCTTCTTTTTCATTCAAAGTTTGTTCTTTCTCAATCTCCTAATGTAACATATGCCCGCCGTAGGGGTGACAATTTTCTCCGACCGGGGTCAGGTATGGAAACTACTTTAGTAGGGTCGGAGTCGGGGATGGGGCCATCACTGAATCCTCAATCCGATTCAGGGACGGGGATGGGAATGCAATCCCTGCCCCGCCCCAGCCCCAATTAATATATATAATATTATATATTATTTATATAATATTTATATTATAAATATTATTATATTATATATTATTTATTTATTTGATTAATAAATAACATTATAATAATTTCAATTAATAATTAGTTAAACATTATACAAATTATAAAAACTCAAAAATAGTAAAAAATTTAAAAAGTAAAAGATTAAAATACAAAAACTAAAAATCTCTTGAGACTAATCTCTTTACTACCACTCAAACAGAGGACTGAGAAAGACTTAAAGAAGAAAGAACTAAACAGACTATAGTCTACATAACAGAGGTGGCAGCTAAAACTAAAACCCTAGTTCTTCCTTCATTTATCGTTGCTGACCACCATCATCATCGCCCGTCAAATGTTGGACGTCTATCGTCGCCGACTACCACTCGATAAGAGGACAGAGAAAGACTCAAAGAAGAAACAACCGAATAGACTACAAAATAGAGGTGGCGGTTGAAACTAAATCCCTAGTTCTTCCTTCGTCTATCATCACTGACCGCCGTTGCCGTCGGACGTCTATCATTGCCAACTACCACTCGACAGAGGACAAAGAAAGACTCAAAGAAGAAAGAACTTAACAGACTATAGAACAGAGGTGGCAGCTGAAACTAAAACCCTAGTTCTTCCTTCGTTATCGTCGCCGACCCCCCGGCTGTCGGACATCGAATGTCTATCGTCACCAACCGCAACTCGCAACGGTCCTCTCTCTCTCTCTTCCTAATGTCTTTGTGTAATTAGGGATTCGGGTCTCCAACAGGGAATTCATCCCCTGTCGAGGTTTGGGTAGAGGTGTAAATTGGGTCGTTCTGCCCGTGGCCCGGCACGAACTTGGACTGGCTTGACACGACGGTCTGCGGGCCATGCCAGGCCCAACATAATCATGCAGGCCGTGCTAGGCCTAGGGTTTTAGGTCCACAGGCCGGCACGGGCCAACCCACGGCACGACCCATATATATTATTTATTATATATATATTATATAATATATTAATAAAATAAATATTTGTTTTAATTTTATTATACTAATTTATTTAATTATTGTAGATATAAGCAATTATATACACAAGATTCATATAAAATTAAAATTTTAAGTTTTTTGTCAATTTATTTAAATAAATAGCTTTGACTTGATGCACGGCCCAACCTGGCCCAAGGCTTGGCCCATGGGCCAGCTTGGCCTGCAGCATGACATGGCACAGCACGGGTCTGGACCATGGGCCATGCTAGGCTGACTCCCAAATTTTCACCGGAGAGGGAGAAGAATTCCTTTCCCCAACGGAAATCAGATGGGGGGATGATTTGGAGGTCGGGGTCGGGATGGGGAATGTAATCCCCGCCGAGAACCCGCCCCGTTGCCATTCCTATGCCGCCGGCCGGTTCAGTACTTGTATCGACCCAGCTGTCAATTCACACTTGTACATCGGTTCTTCTATTCTTCAATCGAAGAATACTCTTTGTCCGTTTCGCCTTTGAACTAGACTGCTACTCTACAATTAACCCATTTCCACGTGGCAACTTTCCTTGCAATAGCCACGTGTCGTGTGGCACAGTGGCCAAAGAGTCCAGAGGCGTACCACACAGAGACATGCAATTCCTTCGATCGTGGCGTCCAACTTGGGACTTGCCTCTCGCAGATAATTCCTGGGTTGATGGAAATTATCTACAAATGACTTACTGCATGCATTTAGGGTTTTATTTTATCACCTCGATTCCATACTGACTTTTCCTTTCTTCGCTAACACTAATTACAGACAACTGAAGATAAGTCAATTAAGAAGACCAAGACAATGAAGACCTACAAACTCTTATTATCTCTCACAGTCACGGTAGTGTTAATCGTCTCCAATATTTCTTTCCAAGCCCAAGCACGGGCTCCTCCTCCGATAACCAATGCAACTCTTGAGAGGGTAAGCTCTTCTCTGAAAAGGTTCGTTGATAAACTACCACAAATGCCAAAGCTCTACGGTTATTCCAGGATTTTTCCCATTCCCGCAAGTCTCACCATCGGCATGTATCAGAAGAAATGGGTACTTAATTAACACCACTCCTCCTCTCTGCTTCTTTCTCATGTCTGACGCAACGTAACTTTTATGCTACAGAAGTTCCACCGGGACTTGCCTCCGACGACGGTCTTCGCTTACGGAACCTCCCAAAAGACCGCTACTGTTCCGGGTCCCACAATCGAGACACTCCGCGGATTACCAACTCATGTGACGTGGCAAAATCATCTCCCTCGAAATCACATACTCCCATGGGATCGAACCATCCCCACCGCCATCCCCAAGCACGGTGGCATCCCCACCGTCGTCCATCTCCACGGCGGTGTCCACCAGCCACAGAGTGATGGCAGCGCCTTTGCCTGGTTCACCTCCGGCTTCAGAGAGACCGGACCGGCCTGGTCCCAGAAGACATACACCTACCCGAATGTCCAACACTCCGGGAACCTCTGGTACCACGATCATGCGCTTGGCTTGACACGTGTTAACCTCCTAGCTGGCTTGATCGGTGCTTATGTCATCCGTGACCTTATCTTGGATGGTATTCTGGACCTCCCACGTGGACCCGAATTTGACCGGCACTTGGTCGTTTTCGATAGGAGTTTCTCCACTGATGGATCCATCTACATGAACTCCACCGGCAATAACCCGTCAATCCATCCCCACTGGCAACCGGAATACTTCGGAGACGCCATTATCGTTAACGGCAAGGCCTGGCCGTACCTTAAGGTTCAACGTCGGAAGTACCGCTTCAGGATCATAAACGCCTCCAATGCACGATATTTCCGATTCTCATTATCCAACGGTCTCCCGTTTGTCCAAGTAGCATCGGACTCATCCTACCTGCCCTCACCCGTCCACACACCAAAGATACTCCTGTCACCATCTGAAATTGCTGACGTGGTCATTGATTTTTCAAATTCAACAACGAAACAGGCGGTGTTGACCAACGATGCCCCATATCCATACCCCACCGGTTCAGCCGTGAACCAGCTAAACGGGAACGTCATGAAGTTTATAATTGCACCGACACGTCCATCCCGACCGGACACATCAAGGGTGCCGGCAAATCTAGTGAAATACCAAACGGCGACAACCGATGGGGCAGAACATACAAGGTACATAGTATTGTATGAGTATACCAGCAAATCCGGAAAGCCCACACATCTCTACATAAACGGGAAAAGGTTGCTGGATCCGGCGACAGAGACGCCAAAATCCGGCACCACTGAGGTGTGGAAGGTGATCAACTTGACCGGCGATAATCACCCACTGCACCTACATTTAGCTTCGATCCAGGCAATCAAGGTGCAGAAGCTGGTGAATTTGAAGAAGTTCAAGGGCTGCATGACTACCAAGAATGATGCAGTCGCCTGCAATGTGACTCACCATGCAACTGGGAGGTTGCTTGCCATACCTCCTTATGAGAGAACATGGAAGAACACTGTCAAGATAGAGCCCGGATACCAGACAACGGTAGTCGTCAAATTTAATCTGGTTGATACCGGCGCGCCTTATCCGTTCGACACTACCGCAAAACCTGGATACGTCTACCACTGTCATGTAATATACTCTTACTCTAATTTTCTCTATCTATCTCCTCTTCACATAGTTCGTAGGACAACATACACAGACCTTTTCTGTCAAATGGATATAAACGAAACGAACAGAACTGACATCTGCTGCATCCTCGAACTCACACAGCTAGAGGATGTGGGTTCGATCGAATTAAACAAACCAGCTCACATATGGTGATTGACTGATTTTTTTCGTGCAGATTCTGGACCATGAGGACAATGCTATGGTACGACCAATGAAGCTGGTTACATAATATAGAAAGTTGGGAAAGAGAACAAATAAAGAATATGTTTGTTTTATTCCATTGTTCTAACTTCTAATTAAGTGTATAATTCTATAATCTCGTTCTCGTATATATAGATGGATGTTTGGTATTCCTAAAATTAAAGGTACTCAAAACTTGTATTATGCAATTCTTATGTTCGCTCTAGTTGTGGAATTAATAAAAGTTCTGATTGATTAAAGATCAAAAAAAATTTGGTGGTCTCTTTCTATTAATTATTAAATGTCCAGACTCCAGGAATGATCAGATGTCTCGCCAGCTTTCCTTACTTTGAAGACGTTCTTATTAAATAATAATTTAAGTGCAAGCTGGGGGTAGAGGTGATGAACAGTGATCTGCTTAATTCGGATTAATCGAACGCGATGTTTGTTCTGGAAGCTGTGGAACCAATAAATTGTTCCACACCAGTGATAAATTTATGGGCCTTACTGTAAAAAGGTGTATGTATCAAATATTTTTATTACTGGCGCAAACCATATCACCACAACGGCATGTGTAAGGAATACTAGTGTGTTGATTCATGATTGGTTACCTAGCCTAATTTACACGCCAGCATTGGCCGCAGATCTCGTCCCATAAAAAGAAAAATTTTATCATGAAATATCTATTTCCGGCTTTTCAGGGTTGATGATAAGGCCACACGGCCCACGCTTCCTTGTTTTCTCGAAATTTTTGAGTGTGGGATGAGGTGGTTTAAACATTCACCCTAAAAAGAGTAAGTTAATGAAAGGAGAAAAGTAAATTAAGGGGGTATTCTATAGCCTAGATGAGAAATTGGGTGGTGTGTGGTGTGGCACTCCAAATAAGTTAGTTGTTCTTCACCGTGGACAATGATGTGTAGATTGAATCACACCATACTTATGCATGCGTTCTACAAGGTTTGCTGCATTTCAATCCACACCTTGTGTTATGATTTCATGCATCTCAATTACAACATGGGTTAACACACGATATAGCAGTAGTGGGAAATCGGGAATGCATCTCCCAAAATCCAGTTAATTTTACAATAGCGGGTGCATAAAATCTTACCAATGGTGACGATAGTTGCAGCAGCAAATAACGAGGGTAGGGGTGCAAATGGATTGGATCATGATCCGATCCAATCCAAGATTTGATCATATTTGGTGGAATTCAGATCACCCCTGTTTGAATCTTTGAGTCGGATAATAGGATCCGATCAGAAGTTGGATCGGATTCGAGTCACCCCTATATGATTCGAGAAGATCTGATCCGATATATATGTTATATATTTTTTATATAAATATATATAATACATATATTTATGCTATTTAATTACAAATATATTATTTATATTGTATTTTTGTAATTTTGTTATATTATTTATCTTTTATAAAAAAGCATGTATATATGTTGAAAATAATTAAAAATTACTTGTATTTTTGTTTTTCTTTATTTAAATTGGTATATTTATTTTTATTTTAATAATTTATTATTTTTTAAAGAAAACAAATCGAATTGGATTAGATCCGAATATCCGACTTCCCGATCGAATTTGAATTCAAATCCTTTCCTATCAGAGTAGATCGGATCGAATCTGCAATGAACAATGTCGGATCATATTCGGATATACCTTGAATCGAATTCGATCTGATTCGTTTGCATCCCTAACGGGGCAAGAAATGGTGAGCTTCTACCCAACAACAGATTAGCAGCAGAAAGCCTTGTAATGACCAATGAAACCAAACGTGAGAGGGAAATATTGCACAAAAAAATTAAAACAAAATGATAATGGAAAACGGAAATGAATCACTTACCTCTAACTAGGGTTGTTCACAGGTCGAGTTGGGCCGGTTTACTGATGTTTTTCCAACTGATCCGACCTGGTCGGGTTACCTGAAATTGAAACCGAAACTGACCCTGTGTTAAGCAAAACCGACCTGATCGGTTTGAGTCGGTTTGGGTCGGTTTCAGCTCTACGTAGTGGTGACTCAATTGCTGTTCATTTTTGGCTCTACATTCCCAAAGGAAACCGGCATTTCCTTAATGTTTTGTGGCCCATCTATGGATCCAAATTTTGTGGAGGGAGCAAAGTTTGAGAGTACTATTTGCTGGAGTAAGATTTCAATTTGTAGGAAACTATATAATGGATGGATCAAACTATCAAAGCCGGCCAGATCCAACAAAAGCTAAGAAGATGCTCTCTGCTACTGTAGATAAATGGTGGTGAAATACTGAAATTTAAGGCAAACATTTATTCATGTACTCTTTTTTTATTCATTGATGGAGTGATGGGTCTTGGGTCATCTTTAATGTTTACAACATACCTCCTGATGAACTCGGTAGTGAATAATAAGTAGGTTGTAACTACTAACTAGGAACTAACTACTAAGTCGGTTCGGGTCAAATCGGTTTCGGTTTTCACATATGAAAACTGAAATTGAACTGAATCATCGGTTTAGGATTTTTTTATAACCCGAAACCGACCGGTGCTGAAGAAAACCCGGCCGACTCGGGTTGGTCGGTTTGGTCAAGTTGGGTCTTCTTATGAACAACCCTACCTCTAACAATCCAATGATGTAGTGGTGTGCGGAGTAGCAATAGTGCCCGATGTGAGATAGAGAGATAGTAGACATGAGCCTCACAGTGACGAGCCCTACATGCAACGATAATATGTTGAGAGTGCGAAGCATGGGAAGACACACTATAAAGTAGTGCAAAGCATGAAAACATATTGGAGATAATTGTCCACGGTAGCAATGGATTGTCCATGAGAAATAATCGTGGACGACATTTTGCCTTGTGGTGTAGGCCAATCCACGGTATAGTGTGGTTTGGTCTACACCACGGTGCAACCGAACCACTGGTTTTGGGGTGGCACGTTTGAAAAAGCAATATCTTGTGGTGCATCCACACCACCTAAGTTGTTGCAAAGGTGATGTGATAATTAGAGTTGTGAAGCCACCTCTAATTAACCTGCCACAGTGTCATGGATGCATCCATTAACCAACTCCATCCTTGTAAAAGCATGTTACCAGTTCCATGGGGCTCTACTCTTATCTTATGTATGAATGACCAGTGGCTTAAAGCTTTAAATCTTAGTTCTCCGCTTCAAATGCTTATAAATCATATAATCAAGCTGACAAGGCAAACTCTTCAAGAGGGTGGTGGATCCCAATTCTTTAGGGTGATTGGGCCATTTGTCAATTTCCACGTATTCATGGGACCCACAAGAAATGTTTTTTCATTATTAAAATAAATTTCTAATTGGAGGAGAAATTCTTTAAGGTGCATGCTTGCTAGCTTAAGAAAAGGTTTTATCTTAACGTTAGAAAGGCATCCACCTTTTGAAGGAAATTAAGGGGGTGTTGTAATGTGGATGAGAAATTGGTGGATGTGGACTGGTACACACCACACCACAGTTCACAGGTATTTTGAACTATAGACAAATTATGTGGATTGGACTAGTTCACACCCACAGTGGCATTCTGTAGGCTTGGTGTGGAGAGTCAACACCACACCATTTGATTCCATGTATCCCATATATATTTTATGAATGATCTACATAGTTAGTCATAAATATCTAATTTTTGCATTTTATATGATAAATATATTGAAAAAAGCATCAATAAATTAATATTAACCAATACATATTAATTTTAATAAAAACAACAGTAAATTAATTAAAAATAAAAATATATGTTTTCAATATTTAAAATATTATTTTTATTGATAAAAACATTAAATAATTAAAAAATTAATAGTTTATTGATAAAAATATTACAAAATAATATTTAAATAAATTATTGCAAGATAAGCATAGCATCAACCGATTTGTGCAAACTAATAATCGATTGATTCCCATACTAGTTGTAAGATAAGCATAGCATCAAAATATTGGTCGACTAGTTTCCTAAAATGTTGCATGGATAAGCCACCACACTTACAATTAGTACTTAAACAAAAATAAAAAAAAAAACCACCATTATAAGAGAGATAAGAAGAAAAGTGCAAAGTATGTTACACCCACAACATGCAAGTAACATAGTATCCGACTTGTGGAATTTGGTATGCTTTCGTACTGCATGGAATCCTACGTGTTGATGATGGGTCATATAATCTCTATGTGGGGCTACCTGAGCATCATGTTCAGTTAATTCATCTACCTATTGAAATGAATTTGGGTAATTCTCCCATTTTGGGCCACAAAAGAACTAGCACTGTAATTGGCATTGGATTTTGCCATGACTAATTCCATCGACCCTTTACCGCATGAGCACATTGGTGTGCATATATGTCTGGCCATTACTGTTCCAATTTATCAATATAAATACAATAATGAGATAGGATTACTTCACATAAATAAAGAAAACAAATCAAATGTACCACAAATAAGTTCAAAATGGTTCAAACATATCCAATATGTTAATCATATTATTTGAAAATTGAATTAAAACTAAAGCTGAAACAATTCAATTTCGTGTTATACACATCATATTTGCAATATTGTCCCTAATATTGGTTATTTGTATATTTGCTTGTTCATTTTCCCCATCAAAATCACTCTCATTGGTGTCATTTGAATCCTTAATAGTCATGTCTTCAACTATTCATCAATCGATGTCTTTATCGTGAATGGCGGTTCCTACTGAATAAAATTGAAAGTGATGATGCATACCATTACGATGTATCATTGCATTCGTAAATTGAAACGTGGCATATTCTATAAGATAGGAAATTTTTCCTTCAATATCCCAAAGTGTCTCTCTCTAACATTTCTTAGTGATGAGTGCCTGTAATTAAACAATTCATTCTTTAATTGAAATCTTCTTCTTTTCCCTCTAAAGACATTTAGATAATATCGTTCACCAGAATAAGGTGTTAGATATTCAGGTCCACCAGGAAATCTAGAATTCACAAGATAATATTTCCCTACAAAAGCCATATGCAATTGAATGCATTAGACATAGGCAAATAGACTTATACTAACTAAAAATGTCGAAATAAATTACCTATGGGAGGATGTGGGAATTCTAAATGTGGTCAAGAAATAGCTTCTGCAAATACCTTAGAATCATGGGCAAATCCTTCCCAGCTTACGTAAGCGAAAGTAAATTTCATGTCAAACGAGCATATAACCAACATGTGGTACAACACGACTTCCTCCCCCTGTATGGAATTTATTCGTCCAAAGGAACCCATGCACTTATATGGGTACCATCAATTACCCCAATACAGTCTTAAGTGGTGATATATGTTGTCAATATATAAATAAAAATGACATATATTGATATATAAGACACCAGTGAAATAGCTAAAACCATGAGTAATATTTCTCTAAATGTTTGATATGTGATTGCACATCTTCAAATGATGGTGGTTGAATCAACTCTCTCCCAAACCTATAAATTTCTTTGTAAGTCATCCTAAAGTACGTACTAATAGTACTTTTGAAGTGTTGGAACATACTTGCAATCAATCGATAATTTTGATTGTGACTAACCATCATAAGAAAAATAGCAAGTGATTCCTCCACACTGATATTCCAACTGTTAGATGAAAGGCCACGGTCTTTCAAGAGATTAGCAAGATTTTAAATACATGTCTCTCCATCCTAAATGTGTCGTACACTTTGTCAATATGATCCAAGTTATTCAAACACTACATGACAAATGTATGCCCATTCATCATCGATGTGCAATACAATTGTTCAACAAAGTATGTATTGTAGTATTTACCACTCTACTAATGAAGGTAAGTTCAAAGAACTCATCACCGTCTTCATTCCATTCATTGAAAGGGATGCCATCTATTTCATTGATATCCATAGAATTCCTAGAAATATACACACATTGCTATACTAATTGATATATGAAATATGATAAAACATAATGAACATATAAAAAATTAACATAAATTGTGTATCAAAAAAATTAACATAACCAAAACGTCAAACATAAGCAAAAGAAAAATAACCCAAAGTTTTCCATATCTAAAGATTCCTTAACCACTCAAATTGACATTCAGATGTAAAATTCATAAACATTTGTCTCTAATGCTCATCCTTAAATATCTCAATTGCTTTTAAAACTTGCTGGACACTAATAACAAAATGTCATTCACAACATCCATGCATTCTATCATAGATACATCTTTCTTGCGTTGTTCCTCCTCATCCTTAAATATCTCAATTGCTTTTAAAACTTGCTGGACACTAATAACAAAATGCCATTCACAACATCCATGCATTCTATTATAGATACATCTTTCTTACGTTGTTCCTCATCATTCTCCTTTTTTTATCTCTCTCTATTTGAATCTCTATTAGCCTCACTCTAGCCTTGTTGAACTTTGTCCATGCATCTATTGTGAGCAAGAAATTAGTTCCCTGCCTGATCCTTTTCCCTTCCCTGAGAGAGCTAGGGAGTGAACCAATCCTTATCAATTTTAGGATTAACAATAAGGGTTTCCGGCGTAGATGTATAAGACATATGGACATCATTGGGAGAGAGATTAACAAATAGATCTTAAGTCTATGGGACATAATCATTCTTTTCATTTGATGGTGCCTCAACATTACCCATAGATGTATTTCCTGTAGCACTGGTTCCAAAGAAGATGATCTCCAACTCCTTCAAATAGGGACAACCATTTTTCTTTATCTACTTTGTCCACTTATACTTCCGCATGAAGCATAAAAGTTTGGTGTCAACATTTTATTAATTGAAACCCCTCAAATAAATGTAAATAAAAGGAATGTATAATAGTCATACCATAATCAAATAGTCACAAACACTCTCACTAGCAGTTGGTTATTTTGTTAGTGGATCTATTGTAACTCCTGTATGGTTGTATATTTGTTGGTAGTTGCTAAATCACTTCTTCAAGTGGTGGAATTTGTTTTTGAACTGGTCACAAGTATATGCTTTGTTGTGTGTGTTGTTGAATTTCTCAACAATATATTTCCAACTATCATTGTTACATGTCGAGGTTGGTCTATTGTGAGCCTTCACTTGATCTACCATCAATTCAATAAATGTCTACTCTTTGGCCCCATTCCATGTGGTCAACTCATTGGTCATATCTTCATGCAATACTTAAAACTGAGAGGCCATATATGTTTGTAGAATATGATAGAAATGGGTTATGTGAAACAATAAAATTCTAACAACTTTAATCAATAACCAACTCCTAATTGAACACTTCTTAAAACTTTGTGTTCAAATATGCTTTAATGAAGAATATGCATTGCTTGATCAAATCATACATGCTCATTGCTAAACCATTTGACTAGTCAATGCCACTCTTTATTACTTGTATGGAATTTTGATAGAAACAAGAGTGGTTTGTTCAATAGAAATAATAAAAGAATTCAGAGATCTTTCAATATATTTACCTTTACCTCAATATTAATTGAATGTTCCTCAACTTTGACATGTTTTCTTGATCTACAAGTCTTTTAACCTTGCCCGAGATAGATGACCTTTGTACATTGTAGAGGTCTGTGAGGTATATAGGATTGAAACCTTTCATATCGTATAATGAACAGTTTATCATCCGATTTAAGTGAAAAAAGAAACAATTTGGGTTATTTATGAATGTTTTTGAGGTGTTTGAGATTTTGAGAAGCTCATCAAGAGAAGTTGTATTTAGTTTATTTTTTTGGTTGTTGGACTTGGTATCTGCTTTGTGTCTAAGCACAGTGTTTTATATATTGTGCATGCTTCCAGGACATGTAATCAAGGATGACATGGTTATCATCTTAGGAGTCAGGAAGGAAGGTGTTGGTGTTGCTGACCATGAGGCTGAGGTGTAGAATGTGATACTCAAACTTCTTCAAAATGAATTGGGGCTTGAAGTTGTTGGTGCAGGATCTAGAATTCCACATGTTAAACGTGATGTTGGAAGCTCTATTAAAATAGATCTAGACCATGAAAATCTGGGGAAAAACAGGCTACCAATGGAGTGTGAATCTTTGGCTAGAAGACCTATGGTTTTGCAAAGGTTGAAAGCCACAAAAAAATCATTGTATTATTGGATACAGAGAAGCATAGGTGTGCCACTAGAAGATAAGAATCACACAACTTATCAACCCAATTTTGTCTATTTTCTGTCATGATTAGTTATGCATGTATTTTTTAATATATATATATAATTTTAAAGCATAACACTATGCAGTTGTCAATACAATCACAACAATCAACATTATAATACAGTCAAAGTGTGAGCCTATTAGTAAGTGTAATATGTAAGTTCTGAAAATGGAATAAGTCTTCCTTTTCTTTTCATTCCTTCTTTGTTATATTCTTTTTATTTAGGTTTAGCAAATATGGAATTTGTTTTACTTGGTTGGCTTTTCCTAAATGGGGCAACTGATGCGAAAATAACATGATCATTAAAAATTTGCTTATTATTACCTTTCTATACTTGAATATCAAGTGAAAACATTATTCCAACAATACTATTTTATTTATTCTTCTTGTGTGTGTGGTGGGACGGAGTGATTTAGGCACATCAATAGGGTTTCTAAGAATAGCCACAAAATATTTCTTAAGAGATTGATCAAGACAAATCCCAAAAGGATAAAGAGAAGGACATTGAATGGCATATCAACTAATTGCAGACCCTGTGCATTGCTAATTCATGTTCTTGATAGCATCCATCATCAGCAGATGAAAATTAATTGTCTAATTTAGTATCATCCCACAACTAAAGTTTTTGTGGAAAGTGCTTGTGCAACTATAGCTACATAGAGTAGAGAAACTAGAAAAAAGAAAAAGCTTTATCTATGTAATGCACACTTTTTTATCTTAATTTTTTTAACATGTTTGAACTGTACTTGGTGCAAAAATCCAGTTAATGACTTAATTCTGTGATGTTTATGGCATATAATGGCATGGGGAAAACCTATCATATTTTTTATGCCCCATTGTAGGTAGTATGGCATAACTTGTAAAGATTGGTCTCAAATATCTTAGAACTAAGGGCAAGAAGACCCTGAAATTTCAGCCCTTGACACCATGTGATAGACTGGATTTGGTCCCATGGTCCAAAGTATCAATATATATGGTATCATAACGTATGATAGAAATTGGTTTTCAGGATTATTGAAATGCTAAATGCAAAGAACTAGTAGTTTTTAATAGGTTTAACCATTAATGAACATTCTAATATATCTATGTGTGCATATAGTTTGGTTAAAAAAAAACTCAGTATTGATTATTGAAACCTCTGAATACGTGATTTGGGTGTATCTAGATTATTGATATTTTTAATAATGTTTCCTCCATTTATACAAATTTGTCAATAATTAACTTTGGGGTGTTAGTGTACATTTGATCTCATGTTTATTCCATCTATATTTTGCCAACTGCAGCAAGTTAGCTTTTATGATGGTCCAATACTGCCTTAAGCTTTGCAGTTCAGTTTTCAGTTAAAAAAAAAAAGTCAAGCCTTGATACAATACTAGATGCATGTCTGTTAGGGTGCCTTAAGCTTTTATATAGTGAAGAGACATCAGAGGGTTCAATAACCCCACTAAGCTTTTATATAGTAATGGATTGTTGGGACCAGTTTTTGGGCTCTAAGTTAAGATAGACCAGCCAAATCATCAATTTCCTTACTTGAAAATGGAAGCAAAGCATATCTAGTTGGAGTTGAGTGGGCTTCATTCTATCAATCAAGGCCATCTATTCATACACTAGTTACAGTTCGAACTGATGTATCAAAAACTTCTCATTGGATTGGAATTTATAAATATTAACAAGATATTTAGACTGACATAGAAGAAGCTTCAAATCTAGTGGCTTAGCTTATTTATTGAAACAAAAGACTTAAAGCTTAATTGGAAAAATTAATCCATTAAAAGGTATTAGTGATGAAGTTTGGTTGTGTAGGTAAGTCATATGAATGCCATATTTTGTAGTAGTCTAGATATTTTCTATACAGCATGGGATAGTCAATAGATTCCAAAGCAACCTGGGAACACAACATTGGACCAAAGTAAAAAATATCCATAGCTACTTGAGAAGAACTAAGAACTATACATTGGTATACAATGGAGAGGATTCCGTGGCAACAAGTTATATACTATATAGATTTAAACTTTTAATTAGATCCTTAGAGAAGATAAAAGCACAATTATCAACAACCATACTGATACCTCAAGCAAATTTCAACAGATAAATAAAAAATTATAGATCAACCTTGATAACATCCAAGTCTTAAGAGAAGTTTCTAACAGTTTGATTCTTTGTTTCCAACAACCGAGTTCGACTCTATGCTTTTTTCTAAAGAAAATCAACAACAAAGAAAGATAACATACCGGCGGAGGAGAGCTTTGGTGAAGGAGAGCTTTGGTGAAGCATAGATGCAAAGATCTTTGGCAGGTGGTGGAGATCTCCAACAGTAAAATGATGTGAAGCAGAGAAGCAGAAATAGGGTTTTCCAGGGAGCATGTGAAGCAAGATATCAATGTTAATTAAACTGTGGACGGATGCCCCTCCTTGAGGAAATGCCGTGGCCGATAATATAGGGTGCAGACAAGGCCTGTTCACGATATAGTGTGGACTAGTCCCGTCCATGACCAGCCGAACACCATGTTCATCCCATGGTGTGGACTGAAACGGGCCACCCACGAGATGAACACGAAACCGAACACTACCTAAATCAATCACAAAGTTGTGAATATCAGGCTAAAATGCTAAACTAATGATGTGGCATAGAATTGTGAATAGATTGTAACATCAAAATCATTATGAAATTATTGAGAAATTAATTTCAGATAAGGGTGCCAATGGACCAAGGTTTGGGTTGGACCCTAGTTGGAATCAAAATCAATTTGAACAAATTAGATATACCAATGAGACATTGAATTAGATCAATCCGGACTTAATGGTCCAAAGTATTTAATGGATTGGATTGGACCTGGTCCATTTGAAATGAATTTATATTGGATTGAGTCTGATTGAACTAGTATCTAATCCATTGGCATAAGATAAGAATAGGGGTGCTCATAGTTAACTGAACTATGGGCCTATTTTCCAATTGGTTTGGTCTTCACTTTTTTTAGTTTTTTAATATTTATAATATATTATAAAAAAGTACATAAATATATAATAGAAATAAAAGAAATACATATAATCTATTATATTATAAATAACAAATAATATTATATATGTACACTAACCAGTTTGGTTAACCACCAGTTTTTCTTATTGGTTAACCAAAGTCAAACCATCTGATTCAGTTAAAATTTTGGTTTGATTTCATCAATTTGATTTGATATTTTGGTTTTATGGTTTTTGATGAGCACCCCTAGATAAACAAGTGTCAGGGGACGAGGTTTTGGTTGGACCCAATCTAAATTAAAACCAATTTAATTAAAAAGTTTGGATGGTCCAAACATTGAATTGGACCAGCCCAAAATGGTACAAAGTATTCATATGATTGGATTGGATTTGGTCCATCTGTAATGGACTTATACTCGATAGGATTGGATTGGACCGATGTTTGGTCCATTGATAGCCCTAATTTGGGGGGATGAAAATTAAAGCTTTGAGGTGTATTTAGTTTATTTTGAATATTATTTGTTCCCAATAATAAACTGAGTTTATTGTTGAGTTATAGGAAAATCCATCCCAAAATACAATAGATCCTCAATGAGAAACTACAATCAATAATGTTGAAGAACCAGCTCCAAGAGTACTTTCTATAATTCGGGTTGAGAGAGATTATAGGTGCAAAGGAAAATTTTCATAAAAATGAAAAAAAAAACTAGATTAAATATTGGACACATATCTAATGTTATATATTTATAAAAAATAAAATATTGTGTACCTCTATAATATTATACATTCATTATATTGATCAAAAATAAGTATTATACATAAGAATTAATTTTATCAATGGTGTAAATGTAATGCAAAACTTAAAGTCAACTTAAAAATCAAACGGTTTTCCTCTCTTTTCTTTTTTTGAGAAAAAAACTATTATCCTTTTTGGATGGTGGGTTATTGGTTTGGATCAAATGGATTAACTAATGATATCATAGTTAAATTATAAAACTTTAAAAAGTACAAATAATCAAAAGAATGCAAAAATTAAAAAAAATTGTATACATCTTTAATGTTATGTATTAATTATATCAAACAAAAATTTAGTTAATAAGTAAAAGATATTTATATAATGTAGATTGATGAAATATATAATTTAAATTTGATTTAAAGCAAAGTTATTTTCCTATATAGATGGTGGGTCAATAATCCAACTTTTCAAATAAACTCATGGTTAAAATTTAACAACAACAACAATAATAATAATAAATGTCATTGTAATTTAAGATTTCCATGTGTAATCCACATGAAGTTGGAATTTTTTGTGTATATTTACTTTTTATTTTAAATTATATACATTCATCCCATTCTCTCTTATTAAATCCCATATTTAAGTTATTTTTCAATAATAAATGCTACTAATTAAATCTATATCCAATACTTATAACCAAGATTCAAAGTATTGACACGTATCATCCCATATCGATCGATATGTATCGTGTCGATGGCTTCCTGATACGCCCTCTAGGGGTTGTATCGGGTCAGACCATGATTCAGAGGGTAGCCGGGCCTTAAACCAAACCCTCTGAACTGGTTTTGAAAAAATAAAAAAACTTTAAAAAAAGTATCGATACAGGATGATACGCCTTACCGACATATCGCCTTGCGTCGATACTTTGAACCTTGCTTGTAACAATATAAACCTATATATTTTAAAACTTACTCAATAGCAAAATCATTGTTTATCCAAGTGATGACTAAATAATTCAACTATCTGAATCAAATTGGCAACCCATGAAATCATAGTTATATGATAAAATTTTTAAATAGAAATAAATATATAAAATAAAATAATGTAGAAAAATAAATACAATTGTGATATTTTTTATTAATCAAATTAAAAAAAAACAAGTGTAGTAAAAAAGGAATATTTTTATTGATGAAGAAAATGAAATTAAAAAGCACAAAAATAAAAAATACATAATTTTACAAATAAAAACATTTTGGGTACATGTATTATATCGTATATTTATCATATTAAATAAAAACAAGCATACATAACAATATTATTTTTACACACAGAGAAATAAAAAATATAGAAAATTTTGAACGCATCTATAACTCTATATTTACACTCTTATTAAAAATATGAATAGGATTGTAAAACTTTCTTTTAATTAAAACACCCATTTTTTAATTTAATCACTATTTAATTATAAGGTTTAAAATGTAGTTTGAACTACAAATTTTACCCCATTCAATTCCATCTCTTGAAATTTTATATTTTTTTTTTATAAATGTACAAAAAAATATACACTGATGAGATAAAACTTTACAAAATGAAAAGTCCAGCCAAGTGAGTAAGCCTATCAATGATACACGAAACTTTGTAGCCCAATATAAGGTGATTACATAATTAGATTCAGATTTTGCTATATGCATTTGATTAATAGTAAAAACAAAAAATAAAAAATAAAAAAAATAAATATACATGAATTTTATAGAAAATTTTGAATACATTATTCCTATCATTCTCATCATCTAGAATTGCCACGTGAAAAGTACTAGCACATTTAGTAGTAGATATATATAGATACCTTAAATGCATAGATGCTCATGTGGCACGGCTTCAGCCTTCGGGTCGATTTTTAAAATATTGTCTAGAATAACCATGGGTGACAAAGGTAACAGGGATCAAAACCAAGCCATTCTATCCCTAATGATGTATATATCATCAATGGGATCAACCTCTCAATGGTGCCACGTGGACTTTTTGTAAGATGAAGAGTTTTAAATACATTGGACTGACAAAATTGTGACAACTTTCAAATAATGATGTAAGCCAAAAAGAAAAGAAAGAGTAGCTAGATTTTGGCTTGGAATCCTTCTGGTTTTGGCTGACAACCTTAGCTTTTACATGCAAGATTGTTTACCCCCTTCTTGGTGGATGGCAAATTCATTTTCACCCCCTCTTTAAAAAGGACTTAATGTTCCTTTCAACGGTGGTTAATAAAACCAATAAAAGTTTGAGAACAAATCAACCCTCACAAGATTGCCCCCCATAATGTCCCACAGCACATTATTGCCGTGTATTGAGAATATCTCAATGATAATCCCAGAAATGATGATGTCATCATCGGGAGATGTTCCTAATACACGGTGAGATGCGTTGTGGGACGTTGTGAAGGAAAATCTTGTGGGAGGCTGATTTGAACTCTAAAAATTCTTTTAAAAATACATGATGTGGCATTTTCATCCATCGTGATAATTAAGGAGCATTTTCCCTATTTAGAAAAAGAGTAAAAAGTTTAGAGTATATTACAGATTAGTATCCTCTACTTTGGGGATAATATTGGGTAACGAAGATGAAGATGATTGAAATTGTGGATGCCGCGCGGGGACATACCAGAATAACTAGATCCTGTTTGTTGGTTGCAAAATCGACTTTGTGTGCAATTAACCATGGTTTTTAAAACTGAACTGGTCAGGGGTCCGGTTACCGGTTCAAACGGTCTGACCATTCGACCCGAACGACTGGCCTGTTTTGACAAAAAAATAAAAAAATTGAAAATCAGTTAAAACTATTCAAATAGTTCGAACAATTAACTAGCCAGTTCAGTGGTTTGTTGACCAAAATCAACGGTTTTGAAGAAAAAAATAATTTTAAGAAAAAATAGAATCGATCAAGTGACCGGTTCCCAGTTTTTCCAATCCGACCGTCCAGTTTTAAAAACCATGCAATTAACACTACTTAGAGAAATACAATTAATGGTCGTGGAATTTGCTACTGATGACCACCGGCCGCTTTCATCAACGAGTGCATGTTCTGGTTTGCTTGTTGATTTCACATTCATTATCCCATGATCCCATCCCAGTTCTTTTCATGGTTGTTAACGGCATAATTTATTTGTCCGAAAGAGAGAGAAATAGAGAGATTTAGAAGAATTTCGCTGGTTCTGAGAAATGATTGACTGACAATCAAGACATCTTGTTAATAGCTCAACAAATGACTGACTGACTGACAATCAATTTGGGCTCTCCATATTTTTCATCATACATAGCTTAAAAAGCTTGTCCATATAGAACCCATCTTGGAAAGCCAAATGTTACTCTGTACTTCAGCCCTCCCAAATGAGAACGTGTTTATGAAGGATGACTTTGGATTAATTCATAAGTGTGTTTAAACCCCAGATTTTTTTTCTTAGGTGTTTGGTCTTTGCCAGCACTATTGCATTAGAAGTCTTCCATCTCCCTTATCACAAGCCCTTTGTTTGAGTCATTCCCAATGACAAAGGAAATTTTTGCCTCATTTACCTAGTTGGAGAACATGCATCCTACCAAATGCATTTTGTATGTTAATTTTTAAATTTAGGGGTCAATGTTTGAAGTGTTTGAAGTTTAAGGTTAGGGTTTAGATTTTAAGTGTGAAAATCAAGAGGTGGTTCGACGATAGTAGGAGAAAAGTAATGCCCAATGATAAATTGGGATAGAAGTGTTGAAGAATTAGTTGCAAAGGAATTCATTATCTTCATATCGATGTATTGATGGAAAAGAAAACTTTATCTTGATAGCAAAACAAACCAAGAGCTTGATTCTTCTTCTCTTCCAAGCAAAGGACTCTCTCTCTCTCTCTACCCCAATGGGATATTTCTCTCTGTTAAATTAAAATACGTCATTCCAAAATATTTCCCACATTCCATGCTCATGTAATGCTGCATTATGCCCAAGTTTCTTCAAGGGATTTCCCTCCTTTCTTTCCACACCTCTCTGGGAAGAGGAGGACATTCTAATGCGTCTTATGTTTCTGTTGCTGATGTCCATTTTTCTTTTTTGGGAGGGGGTCAGGATTTTGGTGGGAATTGATAGAACAATGAAAAGAAGAGAGAAATCAGTAATTCATTTTTTGGGGCCTAATTTAGTATTCCAATTAGTGTCAACAACCTTGATATGTCATTATGTCATCCTGTTAGAATTTGGAAAAAAAAAATGCAATGATGATTAAGGTTGTGTTTTGTACTATTGTCATTTCTACTTGCAAGGTTTAAGGTTGGTCAATACAAATTTTTTCTAAATTGTTTTGTCACATCACACAAGATAAGAGTCCAAATCTATTATTAACAATACACCTTCAAACACCCTACCAACATGATCTGACACTGCACATCTCATTCATGATAGGTCTCACTTTTATGGTGGGTCCCAATCTCATGGTGAGATGTGCAGTGTTAGATGAAGTTGATAGGGGTTGGGATGTGTTTTGTTGGTAAGAGATTCCAATTCTACTAAATAACTATTTTTACTAAAAAAATATAGGCATTGGATTGGGTGTTAGCATTTATAATAGACACACACAATTTGATATTTTCTAAAGAAACAACAATGGTTAGAACTTAGGGGGGCTCACAACCAACCTATTTTTGAAAATGAACCGATACTACTGGTTTCTAGAAAATCGATAATCAAAAACGAACCGAAGCCGATCGGTTAACTAGTCGATTGGTTCAATTATTGGTTTTTCAGTTTTTTTATATTTATAGTATATACTATAAATAAATATAATAAAAAAATTTAAAAAAATAGAACAAATTTCTTAAATTACCCTTATAATCGAGGAAATTAATTAATTCTACCCTTACTATTTATGTATTTTCTTAAATTAAATTCACAAATTTTCTGACAATTGACATTGTCGGTAACACTAATGAAACAAAAAAAAATCAAAATGTCAAAATTTTCCTTCACTGTTCCTCAAATTTTCAAAATAAAACGCAATTGGATGAAAAAAATCAGAAAAATGGGCTCCTTTGGCATCGCACTTGTGGCAATCCGGGGGGAAAGTTCCATTGAAGAAAAAATTGGCATTCAATTGGGGCGAGAGGTAGCAGAAATTTGTGGTGAAGATCTGAAGTAGACGTAGCAGATTTGAGCGGATCTGGTTTTGGTTTTGGGACCCGTGATTCCTCCTCCTCGGGCATCAATGGCTGGCTTGAGACAACTCCAAAGTTACTGTCTTTGCAAGATTCACCATACTCGGCCTTCCCTTCAGTAATCTTCTCATCGTCGGCCTTCCCTTCAGTAATCTTCTCATCGTCGGCCTTCCCTTCAGTAATCTTCTCATCGTCGGCCTTCCCTGATCATAAAAGAAGAGAGATTACAAAATTGAAGTGTGGAGTCTCGGACGTCGGTTGCAGTTTCATCCATGAGTGCCTTTTTGCAGCCCTCCTCGTTTGTTGGTGTTACTCTTGCTAAATCTGCTAAACCAACATGAGGAAAATCTGCATCATTGATCACTTCCACCGTGAAATTCATCAACGATGGATTCTCTATGCAACGATCCAGCTTTCTCTTCGGGTAGAATCCCTTAGCAATGTTATCTAAGGGACGGTAACCTGAGAGGCAGTCCAGCTGACTGTCTTTATCTGGTGAAGAGCAAATCCCGTACACCCCCGCAAATAGCATTCATTGTGCAGGACAATTGCCTCAGAACCCAGGCAACCACAGATGATCCTCAGAAAGTAGGGAAAGAGATGGTCCCTTCCGCCTTCAGCTGCTTATCTCTACCCCCGCTGGCTCCCATTTCCACCTCTCCTGCAATCTCCTATCTAAATATTTCCAACCCTAAAAAACCTCTTCCTTCTCCTTCTTCTTTACCAATTAATAATCTGAACAATACCTCCCATTCTGATTCCGAGACACACAGTCAAGTTTGAAAATTCAAGGGTAGCTCCCAGTCTGAATCAATGGTCTAGGACTCGTTCTATACGCGTTGGACGGAGATTAGGCCGCTCCCTAAGTCAAGGGGCCACTGATATAATCTCCCTGTTGTGGGTGGGGAGGGCAGCCTCAAGTGCTTCTTTTGATTTCGAGATAGAGATACAAAGAGACCAAGGGGAGGAGAGAGAGGGTCAGAAATAGGGCAAAATAGATATCGTCAAACCGGTAAATGGAAAGGACTATTATTTTGTCAATGGTGTAGCATATGAGCGGTATATAAATAGTAAGGTAAAGTGAGCTAATTTCCTAAATTATAGGGGTAGTTTAAGAAATTTGTCTAAAATATATATAAAATATTTTATATTTTTAAATAATAAATAGTATATTATATTATAAATACATGTTTTATATATAATGCATATTTATTAATTTATAATATATAGAAAATAATATATATATATATTATACATAAATATACATATAATATATAGAAATATATGTATACTGGTTGGTTTAGTTAACCACTGGTTTTCTATATTAGTTAACCAAAACTAAACCGACTGGTTCGGTTAATCGGATTTTTTAGTTTGGTCTCATTGGTTCGATTCAGTTTTTTAGTTTTTTGGGTTTGTTTGCTCACTCCTAACAATGGTACTAAATGTTTTATTAATAACTCAGAATTTTTGATAGAAAAAAATATATATTCTCATAAAATTTATATTGATCAACCTAAAATGTTACAAGTAGAAGTGGCAATGGTACCAAATACAACCCAAATCTTACCTAGTCTGCATTGCTCTACCAAAAAATACTTGGTTTTGGGCTTGAATGTAGATCCCCCTTCTCCCAAATTTACCATGGCATGAACTTCCATCAAATTGCTCATAATGCAAGGCAGGTCTATGGTAATAAAACATAAATTTTGACTCTAATATATATATATATATATATATATATATATATATTTTTTTTTTCAAATTGATAAAGGTTCCCTCATGGCCTCATGTATAAACAAATTGATTTCATAGTTTCAAGTTTATTTTATGGCCGTTTATTAGAACACCCCCTATAGTTTCATGAATTTACTCAAACCTACACTATAATTCATTTACTTAACGACCTTTTACTAAAATGTGTTTGTTTTGCCATCTGAAAATAGTAAATTGATCACCTAAACTGAATGAGAAAACGTTCAAGGGCATGGGTCAATGATTGTTTATTCCAAAATTACCTTTAATACTTCTCTGTACATAAAACAAAGTTGACCGAACATAGCCAAATAGAGTGGTTGCTCATGTCTTACTAGGGGAAAATTGGTATTTTCATTTTTATTTTCTTTTGACTAAATTTATTCAAATTTCAAATAGACATTAAGGCCAAAATTGTCATTTTTCCAATCATCTAGTGAAAGCCGATTAAGTAAATGGATTACAAATTTTATGGATGTTTTAACAAAACGCAAACTGTAGGGTAGGTTTTAGAATGTGTTTGGAAGCGTGGGTGTTTCTTCAGTAAACGTTGTCGCATAGGTGCCACTTCAGCATTTCTCCTCTCATGATCTTCCGTATGCATCGAGAATAGCAAAAAGATGACTTCGGTTTCTATGCACACCTACCGTTTAGGGAAGTTATTTTTTTAAAGCTTCCCCCAACGGTTAGGCGTTTTTTCACTATTGTGCTCATGTGGTGCCTAGTGGCGCCTAGTTGCCATAAACGGTTGCAATTATTACCTTTCTCGGTTTTGCAAGCAAATAAAGTACATGTGGCTTGAACTTTCTGACATAGTTAAAAGTATACCTCTTTTGTTAAAATCCTTTAACAAGATGAATGAAAATGTACAAAATTATCCACATGCAATTATTATTTAGGCCAATTTCTTCAAAAAGAAAAGAGAGTTTATAGTTGCAGTTTTATCTTTGATCAATTGAGAGGAATGACAAGTTTGAAAATAAATCAATTTTAGAAAAGAGATTGGAAGGGGTAGGGGTAGCGAACTAGCGATTGATATGAAGAGCAAATTTGGAAAATAAACATTTTGATCAAAAGTAAATGAATGGGTATTTTGGACATTTTTTGTGCCTCTTGTTAAAGGATTCTAAAAGAGGGAATCTACTTAAAACTCAAAAGTTCAAAGGAGATGATTGCAATTACCAAACTTTGGGGAGGTTTCAATAATAGTAAAAAACTTTTGGGGAACCAATCTTGGTTGGTCTTGGAGCCAAACTTGCCTTGAAATAAACCCCAAAACATTTATAAGGATGTAAAGATGTGAATCAAAGCACTCATGGTTACAAAAGCCATGGTCTCTCTTGATCATTGAGTTACTTAATGAGTTAGTTAAGTGATTTTATCATTTGTTTTTATTTTAATATTTGAATGTATATAATAGATAATGTAAAAGGAATTATTTTACAAAAATTTAATTACAATGATAAAATTTGAACTATATATTAATATATTATGATGACCTACATATTAAATTATTCAATTTAATCAATAAAAATAATATAAGTTATAAACTATATATTTTCATTATTGAAAATCATGTTTTAGTTTATGATTTTCCAAAAATTGATGATATTGGTTTGGTTTGAAAAATAGATCCATAGTTTGATTAACTGAACCGTAAGCACCCCTATTTTCTCCTCACAGATGTTGGAGCCGCAAAAAAACATTTTTCTGAACTTGTATGTTTTCATTCATGTGGAGACATGTTTTCAAAACCGGACCGGAAAACTAGGAATCGATCACTTAACCAGTTCCATTTTACCCAAAACTGCTATTTAGCAAAAAAAATGTTGATTTAGTCAACGAATTGCTAACTTGGGCGGTCGAACCGTCAACCCATTCGACCTGAGAATGGTTTTTAGCTATTTTTTTGGTTTTCTTTAAATTTTAAATTTTTTATTAAAGCAAATCGAACTGTTTGACCTAAGAAATAGACCCAAAACAGTTTCCTCTCGGGTTTGTGTGGAGATATTTCTAATGCTCACTTGAAGTGGCGAAGTAGGTATGAGGAATAAATCGCAATTCTAGTAATTGGTTATTAAGGGGTTGTTTTGAATTATTTAGTTTCAATAGTGTTTCGATTTACAAAAAAAAAGAAAAAGAAAAAGGAGCACCACCCGCTAATTATGCACCATTTTTTTAAAACACATAGAAACCCTATTTTAAGGATATGCATTCTGATTGGGCGTTCAAAGGTGCTTTTATTTTATTTTTTAAATATTTACATTATAACAAAGAATATGACAACTCAAAGCATACTGTCAGCCTTTTTCAAACCCTCCATCTCACCAAACCCAAGACATAATCATTACTCCAACCTTTTTGTAAACAATGATTTGTCAAACGCGATTAATAGGCGTTTCCGTTTTTCTTGAAACGGAGCGTTCATGATTCATGAAACGCATCTGTGCCAACTGCCAACTCCAAGGCCTAAATTTTGTAAAATCCAAATCCATCTGGCCCAATTCTTTAGGAGGCCTGAGAGAGGAGAGAGAAAGATAGTAAGCCCAGGCCTGTCCAGGCCAGGATACTAAAAGAGGTCCGTTCAGTCGCTTTCGATTTTCAAATTTCAATATCCAAAGCAGGGGTATTTTGGATATTTTGATAAAGAAGAGTGGCAAAGTTGCTGTCTTCCTGCACTGGATCGAAATCGACCCCATTACACGCTGGAGCTTGGTTCCATTTCCTTTTCGATCTGAAGCAGCTAGATCTCATTTTCAACTCTACATCCCGAAGTACGTTTCCACAGGCTTTTTTTTTTCCCGCTCTTTTCAATACAATCTGAACCCGTCTTTTGTTTTGTTTTTTTTTGAAAAATATGGATATGTTTATGCGCATTCTGGTAGTTTAGTTATTTTTTTCTTAATTTATTTCTCTGTTTATCTTTGTTTGTTTGGTTTTTTTTTTTTTTTTACAGAGTGATGGTCCTGATGGATCTGCTTCTGTTTTTTGAGGATGCATTTAATTGAAGGTTAGAATGAGTTGTGGAGGTAATCTAATTTGTCTTCTTTTTTCCTGTAAGATTAGTCATTTTTTAGCTTCTTATTTCTTACTTTTTGTGATATTTGTAGATTAAGTTTGTGCAACACAGTAATATTTCTGGGTTGGCCTTTGAAATGTTGGTAAATGCTTACAGTGTTCAGTGGGTATGGAAGATTCTATTTTTTTGAAGATTATGTTTCGTTGATCTCTTTGTTTCAGCTGGAAAGACCGAAGGACTATATCTGGTTCTTGTACCTGAATTTTTGTTGTATGCAAGTCATGGAACATGGAAATGTTGATTCCCTTATCATTCTGAGACTTGGTTCCTCTCTGTTCTCATCTTTGATAGTTGATGCTAGTTGTACATTTTTCGAAACTCCTAAGATAGTCATTGCATAACGACTCTATATGGAGGTCAGGTTCCTCTTTAGATCTATGAAGGGGATACGTCTTTGTATTTTCACGACTTCACGTTATGCTGAATTTGTTCGTGATGCCTGTTTGATTTTCAAAATCCAAATATATAGGTCAAGCGAAGACATTGAGCATGGGAGAGGATTGGAAGTCGTCCATTCAGCTTGGACTTGTTAGGTCACCTTTAGTGAACGTTTTATGGTAGGGAGCTAATCCATTTTCCAGTAAAGTTGGACATTTTTTATTGGATAAAAACTGGAGGTGTAATTCCAGAGTAGCATGGCCCAATACTAGTGGAATCGTGTATTTGGAAGGTAAGAAATTTTGCAATAGTTAGATTCAGTTGAATCAACTGTAGCCCTTGGTAGGTGGAAATAGAGAGGGGGAAGAGTGGTTGGAGGAAAGAAAAGCTGCAATGGATTTGGTAAAGGTGGGGGGCAGAAGAAGCCACTGAGGGGAATGGGGGAGAGAGGGTATTAATAAAGATACATGGATAGGAGGTGAAAAAGGTGGTTCTGTTGCAAAATGAGTACTTCTAATGTACGTCAGTAGGTCTTGATGGCCTTTGTAGGACAACACAGGTGAGGTGGTTGAAAAATAGGAGTGGTGAAGATTAACTTTTCTTTTCAGGTTTATTTCAAGAATGCAATAGAGATTGGGGTCATGACTTCTGTCTTACAAAGAAACTGAAGAATCTTTGAAGGAAAGAAGAAAGAATATTGAGCTTTATCTGATGATAGTGGATCCATTATATTGAATTGGTTGCTTGTTCGTCTGATTTTCTTAGATATTTTCTTGTTGATTGAATCTCTTCTGGTTTGCATTTCTGGTCTTTTCCTGGTTTTCTTATCAAGGATACTTAGTTGAT
This sequence comes from Nelumbo nucifera, assembly GCF_000365185.1. Next base: position 477,337 of record NW_010729203.1, read on the forward strand.
TAATTCCTGTAACCCCAAAAACTCAATACGTATTTTAGCCAACTGGGCTATTGAATATATCTAAATCTATATATATATATATATATATTATTTATATTTATCAATGGGCTGTTGAAAGATGTACTTAAAAAGACTAGCCAAACACCCCCTAAATGGTTCTACAAGTGGTTTTGTCAACAGCCTCAGAGGTTGAAGTTGTTATTCAATCACTATTTTCTGATTCTGCACATAGACATGATGAGTTAGTACAAAGAATGCTTAACAGTTGAGTGAATTCATGATTTAAATATACTCTATTCTGGTTTCTATATAAAAATAAAAGGAAAAGCAACATATTCTACAACATTTTCATCTCCGATGATTTAGCTACAAACACACACACTGCATATTGATGATTGAAATTACAAAACTATAGAAGGAGGGTTTCTATTGTGAGATAAGAGTTCCATTTTATACATTTTCGATATAGAGCCTTTTTGAGGGTATTGTTCTCACATATTATACAATGACCTTCTGTTACCAATAAAATTATAAAAGAGCATCAGAATATTTTACCTCATGATTACACACTGGTTTGCACATTGTTAGATGCTACTGCAATCTATTGTTTTAAGGGTTGTATCAATCATTTGGTCAATCTCTTTTATAAGATGGCTTATCCTGTGGATTAAAGTCCTTGAAGAGGTATGTGTGCCTTTTGATGTTTCTATTGTTTGATCAGTTGCTGCTAATTCTTTCTTTTTGATTGAATATTTTTGGTTATAGGCTGATAGCAAGAAAAGAGGTCATAGAGGCTTCTCTTCCCTGGTTATTTGCCACTTGTCTAACTATAATGCAAAGGCAAGACAAGAACAACGAAATATGCTGAATGATTATAATCTTGTTAGGGACTCCTCAAAGTTACATAATGGAGGCGATGGAGGATTGGCTGCTACTAATGTAGGGGCAACTGTTCTGATACCAAATTGATGAAGGATCAGACTGGAAAGTTGGCTAAGTTTAAGGCCAAAGGTTGAGAAGAAGTATAGGAAATTTGGAAATATTAAGGTTTAACGCAAGGATTTATGAAAACTTGAAAATCTATTTTCTTATGAACAAATGTGCAGGCCAATCCACTTTCAGAAGGCTAGGAATATCTTCTTTGAGGCAATAGCAGCTGAGGAGAGAAGAGACTGAGAGAGAGAAGAGGAGAAAACCAGGAACCACTCAACATGGGAGCTAGAACAATTGTTGGATCTGGCAATCAATCACCAGATTCATTAACTCAGAAAAAAATAAAAAATACTCAGATTTTCATTTTTCAAAGAACAAAATAAGAGTATATATAGACTTTAGTTGAGACATATTCATAAGCAATTAGTTTTATTTTTTATTTTTTTGTTTTTTGTTTTGTTTCAGTTAATCAGATGCTTGTTTCCTCTTCCACTTTTTTCAGCTGCTTGTTAATGTTTGGTGATCAGCCCACCTTTTTTTCCCTTTCCTTTCATCTATTTTCTTTCTCTTTGGATTATAAGTTTAGCTTTTCATCTCCTCATCACCTAATTGCCATCTATTTTTAATCTACTTAATGTATATCATGGTTGCTTTGAGATGATGACATATATACCCACTTAATGTCACCTACCTAGAATTCATTTCTTTGCAACCAAACAAGACCCAACAAGGATTAAAACATGAGTCTAGCATAGCTAAAAACTGAGTTGTTCCTATAATCCCAAGTAAAAAATCAATGTCACCTAACCTTTAGCTTTGGTGCCATTGCTTGGTGCAATGGTAAAACCTTGGGCTGACTAGTGTGAGAATTCCAGTTTGACTTTGAGAGCATCCCCTTGTGCAGAAAATGCTGAAATTTAGGTCCATATTTCATTGAGTAATGGCCCTTTTTATTGTTCTAATATGACTCGACTAAGTGAATCTTAAGGCAAGGACTCACAGACAATATTCAAAATGACCAGAATACATTTCTGCCTACAAAATATACAACATACATAAAAAAATTCAAAAAATCCACTTGGTTGACTATTTGGCTTCTCCATTAGGTGTGTTCAATGGTTAAAAGTTATATTTTTTTGTGGGGTCACAATTGTGTTCAGCCTTGGAGGTTGATGCTTCCAGTTTGAAATCATCAACCACTTGAGGTACCAAAGGTAGGGAGAGGAATTAGATCTACATGAAGAGGAAAAGCTTGCAGTTAGTCCTTGGGTAATGTTAGAGAGCTCTTGCCTGTATGAAGAAAACCAGAAAGGAAAATGCTGGTTTTGAGTTAAAAGATCATATCCACCATGGACAACTTATTGATCCATAGTTTTCAAGGTTCCTAGGTGATAAAATCTGAAAATAGGAAAATCATAAATCCCTACCCCTCCTAAGCTAGTAAATACTGAATAGGGAATAGTTATCTGGAATTCTGAATCTAACTAGTTTAATTGTATGCAAGTAAGTAGCTTACCTCAAGTCACTTGCCAATTTGTGCATGTTGTTCTTTCTTCAAGTATGAAGAAAGAGAATAAACGGAGTTAGAACTTATGCAGTAGAAAAGTTGGAAAAAAAATAAAAAAATAGAAGGAGAAAATTTGGGGCGTTGCCATGTTTTGGTCCAAGAAGAAGAAGACAAGGGGTGGTGCCCCTGTTTCAGATCAAGAAAGCAAAGAGAAAAATGATAAAATGAAACAACAAAAGGAAGAAGAAATTAAGGATGCAGAGCTCCTCTTTCAGACTGACTACCTTTGAGGACAAAAAATATGAAAAAATGCAGGGAAATGAAGAAGAAAAGAAGGGGCAGAGCCCTTGTTCCATACCATCTTTGGGGAGAAAAAAAGGTGAAAATTTTGCAGGTAAATGAATGGGGGGGGTGGCGTTAGAGCCCCTCTTTCAGACTTCCTTTGAAGATAAAAAAGGCAAAAAGGTTGTAGGAAAATGAAGAAGAAAATAAGGGGCAGAGCCCCTGTTTCATTCCGAAAAAATCACTCAAAAAACATAGTGAAAAGACAAAAAAGAAAGAAGAGGACAAATGTGGCAAAGTCCCTATTTAGGAAGAAAAGAAATAGAAAACAAAGAGGTTAAGAAGAATAAGTGGTGTAGGGCATACTGAAAACTGAAGTCCATTGTTATGCAACTACAGGTTGGAGTTGGACTGCCTGTGAAACGAACCTGGCGTTGGAGAGCTCTTGCTCTTCTATTTGATCCTGGTATGAAAATAAAACCCTAGAAGACATTTGCTAGTATTCTTCTAATAGGAAATGGTGATAATATGTAATAGGTTCTATTATAACAAATAGAACTAACCAATAAAAAGACAAGGTTCGAAAACCACCTAGTTGCCTAGGCGTTACCTTGACAACTATGTGCTGGTCTGATCATATAACCATGGTCTTCGAGGAAGGGCATGGATGACAATTCTTGGCAGGACATCAAACAATAGCTCTTCTTGATACTTCCCTAACTTGAAGGTGACCAACGACCTTGTTGTAACCCTCAAGCTGGTTTTGTTGAAACTGACTATTGGGGTAATTTGTAATTCTCTTTAAGTTTATGGCTTATGCTTGTGTGTCCTTTTTAGGGTTTCTAAAATGAGAGATTTTGGTCTGTCAAAGGTAGAGACCTTTTCTTCTATGTATGCTGAAATGTTTGTTATAGAGTATAAAATAGAGTAAAAACCAAAAAGAAAAACCCATTCTTCTGTCTTTTTTTTTATCTTGTTTTTCTCCATCAAAGTTTATTCTTTATTGGTTTCTGTTGCACCAAAAACTTTTGGTAGCGGAGCACAATCTAGCCATCCATCAAAATCCAAAACTGCCCATGGTAACTAGTTCTAGTAGCTCCTCCTTTTGATTATCTCCAAGAGTTTCCAATCCTCATTTTAGAAGGAGAAAACTATGATTTTTGGGGTATACAGATGAAAATTCTTCTCATCTCAAAATATTTGTGGAATTTGGTAGGAGGGTACAAAGAACCATAAGATAATGAAGAACTTGCAACTTGGACAGAAGGAAAAAAAGAGTACAAAGAAAACAAGAAGGATGCAAAAACTTTGTATCTCATCTAGAAAGCAGTAAACAAAGCGATTTTTCCAATAATCATGGTTGCAAAAACTTTTGAAGGAAGCATGGGATATTCTAAAGGAAGAGTTTCAAGGCATAGAAAAAGTAGTTTCTATAAAACTTCAAACTTCATGGAGAGGTTTTGATGATTTGGTGATGAAAGAAATTGAATCTATTCAAGAGTTTCAAGGCATAGAAGAAGTAATTTCTATAATTGTTTTTGTTATTTAGTAATTTCTATAAAACTTTAAACTTCATGGAGAGGTTTTGAAGATTTGGTGATGAAAGAAAAATAATCTATTCAAGAGTTCTTTTCTAGAGTTAGTGGAATTATAAACCAAATTAGAACCTATAGAGATGATACTTTGGATGAAAAGATTATAAAAAGGTTTTGAGAAGTATGCTGATTAAATTTGATCATGTGGTGGCTGCCATAGAAGAAGCAAAAGATTTATCTAAGTTTTTTTTGACCAGTAAAAGAGAGTTTTATTTAAAATAGGTTTAAAATAAAGTTTTACAGCTTGTAGATGGGAATAATGTTCCCAACTTAGTACATAGTTCTGTCCCACTTTACAGCGCAGTCCAAAACAATTGTTGCCTCGGTGCCCCTTGTTTGGCAAGATAATCAGCTGGTCCATTTGCACTCCTTCTGACCCATTTGAATTCAGCCTCTACCTCCTTTGCAATCTTTTCCATGGGCATGGAGTAATTCTATTGTTTGTAGCCCAAGAGATGATCACTTCTGAGTCCCCCTCCACCTCAATATGCCTAAGTCCTAGCTGCTTAGCAAGCTTTAGCCCTTGTAGCAGTGCCAATAACTCAGCTTTTAGTGAATTTCCAATGCCAATCGGTCCTGAGAACAAAGCCAATATCCTCCTTTCAGAATTCCTGATTGCTCCTCCTATACCTGATAGTCCTGGATTTCCAAGAGAGCTTCCATCAAAATTGAGTTTAAACCTGTTGCCTTCTGGAGGTTTCCACTCCACCCTTACTTTTTCTTTCACTCTTGAAAACTGTGCTACCTCTGTCCAGGTTCTTAGAATGTCTGACTGAGAAATCTTGGAAGCTATGCAAGGATTTTACCCAATGAACTAAAGATTTATCTAAGTTTTCTATGCATAAGTTGATGAGCTCTCTTGAAACCCATGAAGATAGAATAAAAATAATCCTTAACCCCTCCTTTGGAGCAAGCTTTTTAATCCAAAATCACTCTTGGAATAATGAAAAAAAAATGGTGGTGAAAAGGAAAATTCAAAAAAGGGTCATCTCAAGGTAGGGGAAGGAAGATGTCAGAAAAATGGAAACAGATGTAGAAGAGGTAAACCATATGGAAGAGGAAAAAGCAAAAGGCAAAATATAGTGTTTTATTTGCAGAAAGGATAATCATATTCTCCAAGATTGCTACTTTATATGCAAAAGGTGTAAAAATCATGTTCATGGCTTCATGCTCCAGAGGATTGTGGGTTTAAAAAGAAAGAGCAAGCTACTACACTTAAAAAGATCTAGAAAATCATCTTTTTTGCTCTTATATGAATATTCAACAAGAGTTGAAAAAAGTTTGTCATTTGGATAGTGCTTGCAGTAATCACATGACAGGAAAAAGGGAATGCTTTCTGAAGCTGAATGAACAATTCAAATAGTAAGTAAAGCTTGGTGATGGAAAGTTGCAAAATGTTGAAGGAAAATGTGTTGTGGTAGTTTGGACCAAGCAAGGTAACTCTAAAACTCATTTATGACGTTCTTTATATTCTTGGGTCAACTCAAAACCTGCTTAGCATCGGACAACTTACACAAAAGGGTATGAAGTATGTATTGGCAATGGTAAATGTGACAATGTGTAATATTTGATAAGAAGTGTCAAATGATTGCTAAAGTAAAAATGGCAACAAATAAGGTGTTTCCACTCATCATATCTCATGATGTGGATTATGTGATGAAAAGAAAGTAGATGGATGATTCCTTGTTATGGTATTTGAAATATGGGTGTTTGAATTTTAAAAGTCTCCTTGTCGAAGAAAAGGAATATGGTGATTGGGTTCCCTCAAATTGATAGAGAACAAATTTATTTTGTGAAGGCTGCATCCATGGGAAGCAACATAGGCTGCCATTCTTGGGGACATTAGAGCACCATTTTAGCTAGTTCATGTGGACATTTGTGATCCAAAAAAGACATCCTCATTCAACAAGAAAAAATACTTTCTTCTTTGTTGATGACTTTACAAGAATGATGTGGGTATATTCTAGATGAAAATCACAAGTATTTTCTATTTTTATTCAATTTAAACTTTGAAGCATTTGTTGAAAATCAAAATGAGCACAAATTAAAAATCTTGTGGATTGGTAAAGGGGGAGAATTTACACCAAAAACGTTTTGGAGGTGTTGCAAAGAACACGATATCAAAAGAGAATTGACAACAAGACATACCTCGTAATATGTGTAGGGGTAAGGCTATGTACATCTATCCCCTCCCTAGACCTCACATTGGTGGGAGCCTTGTGCACTGGGGTGCCCTTTACATACCTCGTAACAAAATGGGAGCCGAAAGAAGAAATAGAACAATTGTAGAAATTGTTCAAAGCATGCTCCGAAGTAAAAAGTTTCCAAACAAAGTTCGGGTTGAAGTAGTCAACACTATTGTCCACATTCTAAATTGCTCTTCTACCAAAGCGGTACAAAGCAAAACACCATTTGAAGCATGGCATAAGAAGAAAAGAGAGAAAATTTTGATAAATGAATAAAATACATTTTCATTATCTATAATGATAAACCGAAGGCATATCAACTACTAAACCCAACTACAAATAAATTGATGGTATAAAAAAATGTGATATTTGATGAAGAGGGAGCATACAACTCTGGAGAAAACTCATCACAAGTGAAGAAGTACCTTATAGAAGCTTTATTTTCAAGGTGTCTAGGCGATTTTGAGTGACACTGGGGCACCTAGTCGTCTAGGCGATACTTGCCTAGGCGATAAGAATTTTATAATAGAAAGAACTAACTTCTGTCTAGTTCCCTAGTTTTATATACCATTCAACATGTATATTAATTGAAAGAATAGCAATTCTCTTTATTAAGAACATTAAATTTCCTCTAAAAATACGAAAGTCATCACATCTAAAAGATAAAAATCTTTTACATATGTTAATTTCATTATTTCCAAAAATAATACTACTATAATGAGTATTTAATAGAGCAATTTCATATCAATTAGTAGCTAAATAAGGTTATTAAATTTATATTATAAATATTCAAGATGGAAAATAAAATGGAAAAAACAAGGATGGAATTTCTGTTTTATTTAATTAGAGAGAGAATAGAAAAAAAGAACATCTTTTTACTTCTATTCTTTCTTTCCTCTTTCTTTTTTTTTTCTCTTCTAAAAACACTTTGATCTTTTAAACTTCAATAGTAAAACATTAAAACAAAGTACAAATGATATATATATATATAATTTGATAAGATACAACAATATAAATGATATTATATAAAGTGCCTGCCTTGTCATTTTTGTCACCTAGAAGAGTGCCTAGTTGCTATAAGTCAAGGCGTTTTGGGCGAGGTTCCTTGCCAAGGGCGCCTAGTCACCTAGGTGATGCCTTAACAACTATTCCTAGAAGATGAAAGGGAAGTAGTGGCAAATAATAATGGGCTTGGAATAATCTCATCAAATGTGGGGCCAGCAAGTTCAAGAAACCTAAGCCCAAGAAGTTCCACTCCAAGATCTGATTCTTCAAGCTCAAGGAATCAAGGTCCATGGTTAGTAAGCTCAAGTGGTGTAGATTTAGACACCCCACCAAGAAAGATATGCTTTCTTCAAGAAACCTTAGGTTCATGTGATGTTGCCTTCTTGCTTTTGAAAGATGCCCTCCCAATTGATGACATAATTAGGGGATGGAATGCAGTAGAAAGTTTTTCAAAGTCCAAACCTACAATCCAGGAAAGTTGGGTACCTTATACACAAAAAAGGATAAAGCTGAATTTTGATGGCAGTTCACTTAGTAATCTGGGGCCATCAGGTGTGTGGGGAGCTTTAACTGATGGAGATCGAAGAATCTTAGCTCTATGCTTAGGACCTATAGGGGTGGGGGACTCACTAAGAGCCGAGGTGTTGGCTCTCGTGCAAGGCTTGAGACTGGCTAAACAATTACGCCTCCATCAGATTGAAGCGGAAGGGGACTCAAGGATGGAAATAAGTTGGATGCAGGTTGCAATCTTGGAATCTGAACACATAGGCAAGCCATGAGACAAATTTGGTGTCTTGTAAGGGAAATTGAAGTAAAATTTAGATGGGTTAGAAGGACAACCAATGGTTTAGCTAAACGAGGGTCAATGAGGGCAGGATTTTTTTGTGCTGCATTGTAAAATTGGAGTTCTATATGGGGTCAGCACTCCTTATTTGGGGTGACTGTTTTGTAATTACGTTTTAATTATTAAATAAAAGTTATTATTTCCAAAAAAGAAAAAGTTTTGGTGAAAGCTGAGGGAAGAAATTGCAATGGATTTATAAAACAAGACATGAGAGTTGGTTGATAAACCAAAAGAAAAAAAGAAGTGACTGGTTTAAAATAGATTTGTAAAGCAAAGTTCAAGGAAGATGTCTCAATTCAAAAATTCAAGGTAAGGTTTGTTGCTGAAAGGTATGTGCATATGTACAACTGGTCAACAACCTGGGGTAGATTTTAGGGAGACATTTGCGCTAGCTGTTAGAATTGAAACCATTAGAGCTGTATTTGCACTTATTTATCAATTTGATATAAAATCATTTTTCCTAAATGAAGACTTAGAAGAGGAGGTTTATGCTGAGAAACCTCAAGGATATGTGATAGAAGGAAAAGAAGGGAAAGTCTATAAGCTTTAAAAAACATTGTATAGGTTAAAGCAAGAATAGATTTAAATGAGCCATACACTGATAAAACATTTTTTATCAGTGTATGGAATAACAAGATTGATAAATATTTTTGCAAGAATAGATTTAAATGAGCCATCACTCTATGCCAAGAAAAAAGGTACACATGATTTAATTCTTGTTTGTCTTTATGTTGATGATTTGATTTATACATCCAAGAGTTGGAGGTTTTTATTTAGAAGTTTTTCTGAAAAGAATCAATACCTACGATTTAGTCCAAAGGAAAGGAACCAATTGGTGCTTATCCCCTCATTGGTGTGTTAATGGAGAGGCTTGCTTTCACTTACTAATCTCCTGCTCCTTTGCAACTTTTATTTGGGAGTGGCTTTTCTCATTGTTTGGGTGTAGGTGGTTTCCTCTGATGAGTGTGCAAAGCTTGTTTGCTTCTACTTTTTTAGGTGACCAAAGAAAAGGGGAAGAGTGTTATGGAGATGTGTGAGGGCGGCAGTTAGCTAGACCATTTGGGAAGAAAGGAATGCAAGATTGTTTTCAGGTAAGGAAAGAACTAGGGAGGCTGTCATAGAAACAATCATGGTGAGAGTGATACACTGGGTAAAATCTATGGAGCTGTTTGCTACTTTCTCAACAGGTGATTTTATGAAAAATTGGATAGAAGTGGCCAGTTCTGACTACCAGTCTACTACAAGCCCTATTTGGTTTCCACCAATGAATGACTACGTAAAGTTAAACATTGATGGAAGCAGTGCAGGTAATCCAGGTCCCTCTGGTACTGGAAGGGTGTTTAGAGATGGTGAAGGCAGAATTATTGGTCTATTTTCAGGCTCAATTGGAGTAAGTGATTCTTTAAGGGCTGAGGTTATGGCTGTCATGGAGGGGACTGCAAAAGGCAAAGGACATGAATGATGAATCTAAGGAAGCTGGTTATAGAAGGTGATTCAAAGCCAGTAGTGGAGTGGCTGCATAAGGAAGAAAAAGGATTTTGGATTTTTATCAATGAAAAGAAAAGATTCAAGTAGTTGACGCAAAATATGGATGTGAAATTCAGTTGGGTTAAAAGAACTGTAAATGGGTTTGATGATGTATTAGCAAAGCAAGGGGTAGGAAGGAATCATTTGTTTTGGGCTCAATTGTAATGGAAAAATTCTACTGTGGAGAGTTAAGAAAGTTTACCTCTCCTATTCTTGTAATTGTTTTCTCATAATTCTAATGAAATTCTGTTATTGATAAAAAAATGGTTTGATTTATACAACTAATAGCCCAGATTTATTGAATGAATTTAAATTGGCAATGGCAAAAGAATATGAGATGACTGATTTGGGGTTGATGAGATAGTTTATGGGGAAACAACTGAAGCAAAGGGGAGGTGGAATTTTCATGTCTTAAGAAAATTACGTTGATGATTTGTTAAATAGATTTCACATGAAAGCTTGCAAACGCTTGGTCACTCCTATGGTTGCAAATGTAAAATTGTCAAAAGGAGTAGAATTGGTTAATGCATTAGTTTTTAGAAGTCTTGTTGGATCCTTAATTCATCTCAGCAACACAAGGCTGGATATAGTACTTGCTGCAAGTATTGTTTTAAGATACATAAACTGCAAAGAGACTGGGACGAATGGACCCTAGTATCTTCTCTTGTAATATCTTTTCTTTTATTGTTGGCTAATGGGCCTCTCTTAATGGGCCTGTTATTTCTTTTTTGTTTAATCTCTTTATGTTAATGCCTAACTGGCCGCCCACTTAAGGGCATACTTGTCATTACTCTAACTTTAATTCTTAATAAAAAAAGGGTTAGAGGAGAAAGGAGAGATGATTCGATTTTTTCTTCTTCTTCCTTTTCTTTTCGCCATCTTCTTCTCTTGTATTGCTGCTCTTACTTCTCTTCTTCCTTTTCTTCTAATCTTCAAATTTACACCTAATATTTGAGGACTGATTTGCATCTTAAACAAGCCAAGTAAAAATCATTTTGGGGCAGCAAAGAGAATCCTTAGATATGTGAAAGGAACAAAAAGTTTTGGACTGAAAAATATGTATGTGAATATGATTGCAAGTTGGTTGGTTATTCAGATAGTGATTTGGCTGGTTTATTAGATGATTAGAAAAGCACATCTCGATATATTTTTACTTTGGGTTGTAAGGTGATTTCTTGGTCATCCAAGAAACAAAATACAGTAGCACTTTCTTTAGTTGATGTTGAATACATTTCAGCCACTAGTGAAGCATGTGAAGCGGTTTGGCTTAAAAGACTTTTGAAGATCTTCAATATGCATAAGAAGGCTGAAAAACCATATATTGTGACAACTCCTCAGCTCGAAGACAAGAAATCCAATTTTTCATGGAAGGACAAAACACATTGAGTTGAGACACCATTTATTCAGAGAGTTAGTGAGAAGGGGCAAATTGAATTGAAGTTCATCAAGATTGAAGACCAACTTGCCAATATCTTTACCAAGCTTCTAGCTTCTGGAAAATTTATGCACTTTAAAGATCTTGGGAAAATTACAAATTAGTGTTGGACCTTTTTTTTTGATAACTAAATTAGTGTTCAACTTGAAATGATGGCTGTTGGGGTGAATCGTTAATTTTCTTTTAATTTATGGCTTATGTTTTTGTGTCCTTTTTTGGGTTTCTAAAAAGATAGTTCTAGATCTGTGAAAGGCAGATACCTTTTCATCTATGTATGTTGAAATGTTACAAAATAAGAAAATAGAGTAAAAGCCAAAAGGAAAACCTTGTTCTTCTGCCTTTGCCTTTTTATCTTTTTTCTCCATCTAAGTTTATATTTTCCCGGTTTCTAGGTTCTAGCCCACTGCATTCCTGTTGCATCAATAGGTTTCTGACCCATGTATGATATGAAGCACAATTTTTTCTTCTCTCAACTTAAACTTGTTAACAGCTTCTTCTGAAACAGTGTTTATCTTATTCTTTCTACAACATATCCTACCTACTCCGAAAAATGTTTTTTTTTTTTTTATCAATAACAATAAACTTTATTAAAAATATGAGAATTTAGTTACAAGAGAGGGGGAGGTAAACTGTCTTAACTCCCCACCAGCATATTACAAAGAAAAAGGAATTAGAAATTAACCAAAACAAAGAATCCCTATTCACCCCTTGCTTGGCTAACCCATAGACAATTGAGTTAGCAATTTTCTTCACCCAATTGTATTTCACCTCAATGTCCCTAGTCAGCCATTTGAATTTTTTCCTTTCATTACTTCGAAACATGCTTTTTATGTTCCCTATCTTCCTTTGCAATGGTAGGGGCCAAATATGGAGCTTTTGGGGGCTAGGCTATTTCTCCTAGTTATGAAAGATTCACTCCTTTTCCCTTTTGGACAAATTATTAAGGTCTAAGGAGGCAAGCAACAATAAAGATCCTGGTGAAATAGGTTTCATCAAGCAACAACTCAAGAAAGGATATTTCTTAAGCAAAAAAGTCAAGAAACCAAGAAAGATGCAGAACTAACTCAAGAAACAACCAAGAAGTAATGAAGAACCATGTAAGAATGCAAAAAAAAAAAAGGAGATCAGCAGAGAAATCAAATCTCATCATCATTACTATCATCCAAGCCTTATCCCAATCCATATCCAGCTATATGGGATTGGCAACATGAATCCTATCTCACCACCATTCTGTTCTGTTTAATGCCATAAGAGAAATCAAATCTGATAGAAAGAAATAGAAAATCGATTAGAATAATTTTTGATCTTACCCAATAAGAAGGGAGAAGGAAAAAAAAATAGAAAAGGAAAACCCCTTCCAAGAATAGCAATTCTTGAATATGGAATTCAATGCTTTATGGATTTACTCAATCACTCTAATTTTCTGTGGTCTTACAAAGACTTTATATAGAATAAAGGATGGGCCAAGCATTAGAACACTTTTCTACTAATATTACAATTCCCGAAAAATAAGAAACTCGATTCCCATAGCCAATTGACACTCTATCAGTAATACAGTCATAACTCTTTTACAACACATTGGATCTACAACTACAAGATCTTGGTCTTGTTGGGTATACAATCTATCTAATGACACCAAAATCAAACAAAAGTGACAAGTTTTGGCCCCTAAAAAATAGATTGAAAGATATTTGATGAACTTGCAACTTGATTGAATGAACTTTATTTCAAGTGGGTCTCATGCACTAAGACAACTTTTTTAACCATCTAAACCAAACCCATCAACACCTAAGGTGACATTTGTATTACGGTGGATTTGGAATTAGAGGAGGAATTGAATTTATCGATTCTTTGAATCTCCATATTCCATCATAGGTAGTTTCTTTATTGCATAATGGAATTGGGAGAAATAATGATTTCCTATAATACTCAGACCTCTATTTTATGCATGGTAGATACTTCAATTTTTATTGTAAATCTGGTAACTGACACTTTGTCCAGCCATGCCCTTGTCATATCTGGGTAGCATAGGTGAATTCCACTGAAACATGGAATTCAAATTAGCATCTTGTCCAGCCATGTTCTTGGGCAACTTTAATCTGTTTATACTGTCTTCTCTCCATCCTTTCAGATTCTGAGAAGTTTCCATTTCTCAATAAATACAATTCAAGGCTAATCATCACCTCAAAAAACACCACAAGAGGGGGGGGGTCATTTCTGTAGAATAAAATGGAAGCTGAAATCAAAAACATTCCGCCCAAACACAGCCTAAAGGAAGATAAGACAACAGAGGCATGCCCTAAGTAGTGGTGGGAGCGGCTGGGCCCACCAAAGGACATGTAGTTTTCTTCAACTTCTTGCCTCAGATCCTTTTGTGATCTGGGAGCCTGGGAATGAATCCAGAACTCCTTTGCAGAATTTTTTACTTGTTTTCAGATCTGAGAGCTTCCTTTTGGGTATTCAAATAAGATCAAATGAGCATCTTTGCATATTCTATTACATCAAACCTTGAATATTGAAAACCTTTGTTCCCATGAAGAATTACTTGTATTAAAGATACAAAAAATTAATCATATAAAAGAGATGTAGTTGTATTACATTATTTTAACACAACTAAACTGTATAGGGATTTACTGGACTGCGTTTGCGGAAGTGAATGAGAGGATTTGGGCCTACATTGTAGGGATTTAATGGAACTGGGTGTGATATGTGGTAGGGGGGGTGAAGAAACCTTGAGATAGATCCTCTAGAATCAGAGAAAAAACCAGCTAGGAGTTGCAAAGTTCACTTTAGGACTACAAGAGAAAGGGGTAGAGGGGGCAGGGGGGCAAGGCTTTTTTGAGATAGCCATGTTTTGAGGTTGGTGGTTTTCTTGCCAAGTAATCTGGGGATTTGGCTGGGCAAGGTTTCTTATTGGTTTATGGGGGTTTACTTTGAGTCAGCTTTTTTCTTGTGTATAAAGGCCTTATTTAGGATGTATCTTCAGGTTGATGTTGCTCCCTGGTCCCTGCTGGGTTTTTGTGCTCTTCTCTGGCTTTGGTTGGGCCAGGGCTTATATACTTGTATGAATTTTTGTTTCTTTAGTAAATTTTTATTTTACTATAAAATATAAAACTAAATATTATTGAAAACGTTTTCTATAAAACTAAATATTATGTTCAGTATTTTTGGTCTTTGTATGGAGGGTGGGGTATGCTTCTGATTAGTTAGAGTACTACTAAGGGGGTGTTTCCAAAGTATATGATTTTGTTTTCTGAAACAAAAACATCACTCCAGCAAAAATGTATTGTTTTTTCTCACATTGCAGTTTTTGTTTTAGAAAACAACACCATTCACATTGGCCAACATTCCCTAAATTAAAGAAAAGTATCACTACATTATTACTTCCTACTGCTCAGATCTTAATGCAATCCATTGGTAAGGTTCCTAGTTTGCCAAGTCTCCTAGGTGTCACATGAAGAGCACTTCTAAAAATAAAAGCATGGTATAAACGAATATGATAGGTTACATGTATCCTCAACGTGGGTTTTAAGAAACAAAGAGTCATGTCCATGTTTCTCCCATTATTGTTGGTTTTCCTTTCCATATCCATGAATTAACCAACACTGATTGCACTAATCAAGGATGACTGTTACCGCCCCCAAAAATTTTTTTTTCCTTCCATTTTTTTTGGGTGGTGGTAGTGGGAGGTAATTGGGTGTATAAGCAAAAGCTTTGTCATTAAGTCCCCGTTTGGGATGGCTTCTGCATTTGGGGTGAGTTGCATTAATTGAACTGCTTTGGTTGAGCACCCGGGTTCTGGATAAGCTACTCAGAATAGCTTCATATTAGTCACAATTCTGGCATTTGGAATGCCTATGTTGGTTTTCTGGATTTTCACCAAACACAACTTCAGAGATTTCTGTGTGGAGCCCAGCTCAGAATGCCAGAAGCCGTGCCCCGAAAGCCCTCCCAAACGAGCACTGATTTTGAACAATCCACTTAGGTGGATTCTAAGATCTATGAATAGCTTAGCAGATGCTTTGGCAAGGGAAGGGATTACCTTGTACCATTGTACTTGTCATTAGGAGTTTGTCATCCTTGCTAAAACAGAACTCTTCTAATTGTTACTGAAAAAATAAGAATGGTAAGGTGATGAAAAACTTAAAACGTACCAGCCTTACTTGGTCATGCTTACTTTTCTCCTTTTTGTTATTTTCCAGTGAACATGGCTTTTGAATCTTCTCTTTATATATAATATATTTTAGTGATTGCTTACATTAATTGGCCTTATGCATTTGTAGAAGGAATGGAAGGAACAGACATCCAAGCCATTCAAACTATGCCAAGTGGTGACCGTCCTAGAACTAAATGGACATCAACAATGGACCGCTATTTTATTGACATTATGATAGAACAAGTGCATAAAGGGAATAAAATTCGGAATACATTTCGAAAAAAGGCATGGGAAGACATGGTTGTTTTGTTCAATGCAAAATTTGGATCACAGTTGGACAAGGAGATTTTACGGAATCGATCAAAGAAGTTGAGGCTTAAGTATAATGCTGTGAAGGTTCTTCTTGACCAAAACGGATTTCATTGGGATGAGACACGAAAAATGGTTATAGCAGATGATCATGTCTGGGATGATTATCTTAAGGTGTGTTTCTTTTACACTGTTTATTTACATTCACTATTCATGACATTAACTAACATACTATATATAAAGGTACACCCGGAGGCACAAACATACAGAACCAAAACAGTGCCAAATTATAATGATTTATGCATAATCTATGGAAAGGAAGCTGTTGATGGAGCAACTGATTGTTCAGATCACAATGTTAAGCTTGATAATGGTATCTCAGGAATGGAGATTGTTGCAGTTACTGCAGATCCACAATCTCCTGCAGTACCAACTGGCCGTGAAGATCTTTGTTTGGTAAGGTACAAAAGCTGTTGTGCTATCTCAGTCATTTTTGTTCTGTTTTCTTTTGCTAATTTTCTCATGGAAAATGTCCATGTTGGATATATGATAAATTTATGTTTGGGAGCAAGTTTCCTGATTAGTTATTAATTAATTTGGTAGATGTCCTGAAAGGATAGAAGGAATGGATAATCAAGTCCCCTCCAGTAGTGAGCGTTCAAGGACAAATTGGACTCCGACGATGGACCGTTATTTCATAGACATTATGATAGAACAGGTTCATAAAGGGCATAAAAATGGTAATATATTTCGTAAAAAAGCATGGGAGGAAATGGTTGTATCCTTCAATGAAAAATTTGGATTCCATTTGGACAAGGAAGTCCTGAAAAACCGCCACAAAAAATTGAGGCTGCAATATAATGCCATGAAGATTCTTCTTAGCCATGGCGGGTTTCACTGGGATGAAACAAGACAAATGGTAACAGCTGACAATAGTGTTTGGGATGATTATCTGAAGGTATATTTCCCACTATCCATTTTATCTTAGGCTCTTAGCCTACCATATGAAATTATCAATTTACAAGTAGCTAAATCATGATTCATGTAGGTTCACCCTGAAGCACGATCATATAGAACTAAGACTGTCCCAAATTATAAAGATATGTCCGTGATATATGGAAACGAAACTGCTTACCATGGATCAGTTGATGATGCAAATCTTGCTGATGACACTCCTAAAGTCAAAATTTCTGGAGTTTCAGGGGCTTCACAATCACCAGCTGTGTCTGTTGTTCCTGGAGATCCAGGTGTGGTAAGGTGATGCCAAATTGAAACAACTCTAAGGATGTTGGTCATTTCAATTTTCTATTTTTTGGTTGTTTTTCATTAGTTGGCTACTTTGTGGGCCAACTGTGGCATTATTAATGTATATTCCTTTGGCAACTTGACATGCATTTGACGAAAAGAATGTTTTCTTCTTTTCCCATAGGACTTCCCTATTTGTTGGAGGAATGGATAACCAAGACCCTCCAAGTATTGATCATTTGAAGACTAACTGGACTCCTCCAATGGATCGTTATTTCATGGATATTATGTTAGAACAGATAAGTAGTGGGTGCAAGATTGGTAGTGCATTTCGAAAAGAAGCATGGACACAAATGCTTGCACTGTTCAATTCAAAATTTGGATTAGAACTAGACAAGGATGCTTTGAAGAATCGACATAGAAAATTGAGGATGCAATACAATGCTATGAAAACTCTTCTGGACCATAGTGGGTTTTGCTGGGATGAAACACGACAAATGGTTACAGCTGCAGATATTGTTTGGGATGATTATCTCAAGGTGCAAATATTTATATGGTTTACATTGTGATGTGCTAATTTTCATCTAGCTAGTATGTTACATTCTTACATAAGGTTAATGCAGGCACACCCAGAAGTGCGATCATATAGAACTAAAACTCTGCCAAACTATAATGACTTGTGTGTGATATACGGAAATTCAAGTACTGATGGAAGACACAGCTGTTCCGGGCATGATGCTGATCCTGAAGACACCCCAGGGGTGAAAATTGAAGTAGAGGGGCCACAGTCACCAACCTCTGCTGCCCATGGAGATCCAGTGATTGATACACAAGAATCTTCATCGTATTCAGCTGGGGCCGTGGATACATTGAATCAACAGAACAAGCGCCCAATTGTAGCACCATTGACCTTTGCAAATTCTAGAAAAATGCCAAGGAACACTGATGAGTGTATGATAGAAGCTCTTCGTGAAATGGCACATGCAGTTACATCATTGGCAAATAAAAAGAAAGACAATGAGGTCCCTAGTACACTAGAAAAGGTAGTTAATGCACTTCAGGCTATACCAGATATAGATGAAGATCTCTTTTTAGATGCTTGTGATCTGCTGGAGGATGAACAAAAAGCAAAGATGTTTCTGGCTCTGGATTCCACAATCCGCAAGAAGTGGTTGATGAGGAAGCTTCGGCCTTAGTGACCTTACCTATCGGGTGATATTTAACTAGTAGTTTGTTTTTTCGGATGTGCATTGACTTGTTAACTTATTGTTCGTAGCGAGTACTGTGGAAATCAGTGTCTTCTAGTATTTTTTGATAAAAAGAACTGAATCTTCAACTAATGTTAATGTTGAATTTTCTGCTTATCTAACAATTCTCATCCAATGTTTTCCTTGTACTTCTTGTAATTAGACTGGTAACTGTTGGCAGCAGTAGAGATCTATAATATACATTGAGTTCTTACGGTTCATTTATCTAGATTTACTTGCAACTAGCAAGACGCAAACGCAACATGAGCACATTGAGCAGTAGTCCCAGACCCTACAGTACAGTCTACTCAATCCACTGGTTAAAGGGCCACTATATTACTTGACACTTATGCGTATATTAATGTATTGGGTGCAGTTGCATATGAACTGTGGAAGATTCACTTAGTCTTGTATCGTTTTCACATGGCCAGAATGTCCTGCATGGTCTCTAGTTGGCCGCATTTGTTGGCTCACCTTTTATTTTGTCTACCGCATGGTCTCTAGGTCATAGGCTATTTAAGTCCATATGTGCAGCTTTGGGGTCATTGTCGCAGTTTAAGGAATGTTCACGACTTCTGAGTAAGGTTCAATTGTTCAAAGTATCAAAAATGCAATTCTAAAACTATTGGATACACTTTTGATATGCACAGATATGGTGGAAAAATCAAAACTTGCATGAATACACCAAGCAACTCCAATAAATCCCAAAAATATATCAATTAGACTACGCTCGTCACACAAATGACCATGTATATGCACATATGGTTTATGTGAAGCTTAAACTATCAAGATATAACAGAGGAAAAGGAAAACGGTGTATAGGAATTAAAGTGACTCAAATCAAGAAAAAGAAACTAATTTCATTTATTGTTTGTTTTTTTATTTTTTTAATTTTCTAGATGACAATATTACTAAGAAAATTTTGGTAAAGGTGGCTCAAAAAGTTCAAACCAAAACACATGCCAGTTTAACAAATTCTAGCTATGTAACTTACTTAAAAGAATCTTTCTCTCACTTAGGTGACTTGTGCTTGAGTCTTAGCAATTGTGCTTATGTAACTATATATTTTTTAGCAGAGTTAATTTACATGGTAATTCAAATTTGTGAGAATTGATATCAGTTTGTGATGGTCAAGTATGGGTTTATAATTATTTGTACTTTACACTGCAAATACATACGAAATAATGCAAAATACAAGGTTTTGCTCTCTATATATTTGTATCTGTATTCCTTCCATCCAAACTGAGCCTTCAGTTTGGGAGGAGTGCAAATACAAATATGTTCAATATAAAACTTTATATACCATATTTCTAAATCTTGTATTTATACAGTACATATTTGCATGTATTTGCAATTTTCCCAGACTAGATCTTAACCTTAATCTCGTAAGAGTACAAATACAAATATGTAGAGGCAAAACCTTGTATTTTGTATATATTTGTACTGTACATATTTATATTTGTATTCTTTCTAAATCGAGCCTGTATTAGTTTTTGATGGTCAAATATGATATTGTAACAGTTAACACAGTAAGGGATGGGTTTGTATCAGTCTGTACTAGTTGAGTATCAGATTACAATAATAGTTGAATATGGATTTGTAACAAAATAGATACGAAAAAGTACGAAAAGACCCAATGCAAATTTCTGAATTCCACTATACATCTATTAACATTCAAAATGCCAAAAACCCCAACTCTATTTGTAATTATTAACATTCGAAATGCCAAAAACCCCCCACTCTATTTGTAATTGGTTAAACGTGTGATTATAACAGCCAAGTGTAGTTTGTAACTTTGTATCAGTATTTCCAGTCCATCGTTGATTTGATCTGTCGGATTGGTGACCTAGTAACACGGTCACATTTCTGGTTTACTTCAACCACTAACCGCTATATTACAATTTACAAGAAAAAAATTGACTTGGTCAACGACCCCGATGCTGAACCATTGACCCATCTGACCCGTTAAAATAGCTTCTAGTTTTTGTATTATTTTGTTTTTTTTTGAAATATATTTGACAAAATCAGGTTGGTGTGTTTATCAAAACACTACACTAACATCAATATATTACAGGCCCTTTGGTCCACACAAACACCAGCCCGACCTTGTGCTTCCTTTCTCATGACTAATGAAACTTCAGGTTGGGTGGACAGATTTTGGTTAGAACTATTCTCATCATAGTTGTAGCAATATTGTTTTATGTGAATTGTTCTTGTTAATTTATAGTCTTCAATTCAAAATTCAAAAGACAATTGGCCTAATTTTAGCCATCATCATGCCCACTTAATTCCATTGTCAATGTTCCGTGGACCAAACTGTATATAACTCCCTGCAGGCAGAAAGAAACATGCAAAACTGGTTCAATGAAGAAGGAAGAAGTTCTAAAAGGTTGGTCTGCCAAATACACCTCCATATAAAGAAGAGTTACATACGAGTTTCATAGTTTTCCTAAAGATCAGACATCAGAGGGCTTAGGTTTATAACACAAGCAACTAGAATCCATAGCAACCTTATTTCCATGTTCTCATGATCCTAAATTTGTTAAAGGTCTACTCTGGCTCCATGATCAGGAAGGCACAAGAGCTTACTGGTACTAATTAGCATGTTGTGAACATCAAAGTATTACAGTTTAAATGCCTAAAGGCCTCCCATGACAGGCTTTGGTGTGCTGGGTCTAGAATTTAAAGCCTCAGGAATCAGATCCTATTAGTCCTCATCTTTAATATATCTCAAAACCTTTAAGGAGATAATTGAAGAGCTTTGACAAATATATTGCTGATAATTCTTTGGATTGATTGAATCCCCCAACCACTAACATAGGCGGCAACAGTAGTAGAAGGTTCACACATAATAATGTAAGGAAATAAAATTTCATCTTTTTTTTTTTTTTTTTTTCTTTTCATAGTCAGAAGGAAATACATTCTAATTAATACAAATTAAATTCTGAAACCTTATGGGTGTTCTGAAATCTACCAGTTGTAATTAAATAAATATAATATTAAACCCCATAATCATATAATGTTATACATACATAGCCATAAAATAGTTTTATATATGCCTGAATCATAGGCAATATAACATGTTAAGAAGACTAACTAAATGAGGAAAGAGGAAAATATTGATAACTAAAATTAGTTCTAAATGTATAATTAATCTTTCAATCCTCATAATAACTAAATAGATGAATCCTAGTTCACATTTTAATTTTAAATATAAAACATAAGCATTTAATCATTCTTTGCACTGATATGAAATAATAAAAAACCAACTGCCCAGCTTTTCATATTATGAGGTTAGCATGAAAATAGAACTTCAATTCTTTCACTAGCCAACAGGAGAACCAAATCCTTGCATTAAACTTGAAAAATAGCAATAGAAAAAACAAGAAAAACATGAAGAAATAGCAAAACACTGCTAGAATGTCCTTCCACACCAACTTATTTCTGTTTATATATCTTCCTTTCTTGCCTCCACTACCTTCATTTTCAGTAATTTAAATGAGAAACAACTAAACTCATTCTTTGAACTCTCAAATTCTAAAAGCTACCAGGAGGGAGAGCTGCATACTGTCTATCCACCACCTCAATGAGTTTCTTAGCTATTGCACTGGCGTACACAGAAGAGCCTTCATATATCTGCATAATAAACAAAACCCACATTTACAAGAAACAATCCATGGTCGTAAGGCTAATCAGAAAGGAAACAGAAAGAAAAAAAAATTACCTTGGTATTGAACAAAAAACTGTAATAATCTCCAATGTTCCCGCCGGCAACATGGAGGAGGTCCAACTGGAGCTCGTCCAGTGTCTTCGACACAAAAAGCAAACAATTCATCCTCTTTCGCTGTATTAGCTTGATAGTCACCTCATCATCAATGATACGAACATCAACTTCAGTATCTTTAGATTTCCTTTGGAGCCAAGAGCTCCTTAATGATCCATTGAAGGACTGCTCCTTATCAGTGACTGTACCAAGTGGCTTCACCGAAGAGCTCTCCATGTCACCAGCTCCCTCATTCTCAGTCTTTAGCTTCTTGTTCCCCCGTCTCCCACTTCTCTTCTTATCCACTAATACCTTGAGCTCATCCACCGTTCTGAGCAGCTCTTTGATGTAGTCAATTGCATCTCCCACTATGGAGGCTCTATCAGCCTTGTCACATGAGACAAAGAGATAAATTAAGAAACAAAGAACTAATCAATGAAATAATTTATCAAACAGTTTTGTGCTTTTATCTGGGATTGATTGACTGGAAATGAGAGAGAGATTTATGGGATATTATATTACCTTTGTAGGGTTTGGAACTAGGAGCCTCAAAGCCTTAAATTTCTCATTCAATTGTTCTCTCCTTTGCCTCTCAGTGGCAAAGTGATTAGCTCCCTTCGCTTCTCCTCCGTTACCTAAGCAACTCATCTCTCTCCTGAAGTCCAATACTGGGTTCTCAAATTGCCTCCCATCCCCATCCTGATAAACGCCACCAGCAACCTCTCTCTCACCCAATCCACCAAAGAAAGAATCGTTCCTTGATCCAGGAAAGCTATAGTTCTGTGGCAATGAATGAAACAGCTCTCTAAACACTGGGGGCTGTGGAGGTAGATTCAAATGAAATGGTGGGTGGTCATAGAAGCCCGTCGTTACCGCCGTGTTGTCTGCAACTGGCAGTTCCCCGAAAATGTCCAATGAATTCTGATAATTAGGACGCTTCTTGCTGCTGTTCGTGAAGGAGATGGATGATGAATTGGGGAGCAGAGAGGATACCGTGCAACTGGGTAACTGTAGAAGGTTGAGAAGGTCCGGCGTGGTAGTGTATGGCGGATGGCCGAAGGGAGGATTGAAACAGTGGACATTATGCTGTAGATCTATCTGCTGCTGCTGCTGTTGGTATTGGACCTCTTGGTCATGAATTTGGTGATATTGTTGTAGCAGTGGCTGCTCATTCTGGTAACTCAAATCTTGCATCTCCTGCTCCTCAGCGTCCCAATTGGGCTGTTTGAACGGCTCCGGGGTGGGGTCGTGGAGCAAGTCTTGTATCAGCTGGTTGTTGAGTTCGTGTTCCAACTCGAAGCCGAGCTGCTGTTGGAGGTCAATTCCTATGGAGGCAGCAACCGGAGAGGCGCTGGTATCGCCGGAGGGATTGTGGTGGTCTGGCATGTCCTCAGAGGTGGAGGAACTGGAGAGCCTCAGGCTCGCTTGTAAGCTGCTTATGAGTGGTGTTAAGCCTGAGCAGTTTGTAACAGTCTGAGAAGGAATATCGACTGATTCTGTTCCTGGCATCTCCTGAGGATCATGAGGATCATAGTACTGAGTCTCTTCATACATTTTCTCTCTCTGCCTTTGTCTTTTCTCTTGGTTTTGGACGGTGATGTGGGGGGTCTTCTTGATTAATGGGTCTTTGCTTTGCTACATCAGTTAATAGAAACAACCATATAGACAACAAAACTTCACCTCTAAATAGAACAAGCTGCTCCCTCTCTCTCTCTCTCTCTCCCCTGTGATACAAGAGAAAGTACGAGCTGGTGTCTGTATTAGACTGTTCTAACCTGAAGACCAAGTAGCAACAGAAAAGCTGGTTAAAAGAGAAGGGTGGTCTTTGTCAGTTTTCAGCAACCAATAGAAAAGTAAAGGAACAGAAGTTTCACAGAGAACCCTGATGAAATCCGAAATCAAGAGAGCATAAAATAGACAAGATAAATAAAACCCAGACAAAATTTGAAAAGATTTGCAGTTGCAGAGGCCCTAAAGATGGAGGAGATGAAAGAGTGTAAGAGAAAGGAGGAAATTAAGAAGGAAGAAACAGAAATTCAGAGATCCGAGTTGAATTCTTCCAATTTCGTATGCCAAGCTGAGAGGTTGTTACTGAGATTCCCGTCTTTGGCCCCCACATAATATAATCTCCGTATTCTGAATTTCTGATACTGCTAGGACCGGTATACCACCTTTGCTTGTGTTCCTCTTCATCATTGCTCTTAAGAAAGCCAGCTCTCTTCACCCTTTCTTTCATTTTAATCACCAAACTGCCCCTCATCTTCCTCCAAATGCGCGAAACTGCAAGCTTGACTTCTCCACAACTTCATAGATGAAAGATTCAGATAATGATCAGGATCACAGCTCAGAAGTTGCATTGCTAACCATCTAACCAGTCATCGATCCATTCTTTAAAACAAGTAGGTAGATTCTTCATTTGAGAAATGAGGCTTAAGAGAAGTGATTTGTACTTTGTAGAAACTATATATTAAAGAGCACTCTATTAGGTGGTCTTTGGCTCATTGATGTATTAAGGTATAGCCGTGGCTCTAGTTTTGTTTAGGAATATTTAGATTCCAATTGAATGGCTATAGTTTTGTGTAGGAATAATTAAAAGGAAATGGTTAAACGTAAAATGAATCGTTCACCAATGAAATAAAAAAAAAAAAACGAAAAACTAAAGGAGCAACAACCGAACGCACCCTTATTAAATCAGGTCGGTCCAGTCCAATAGCAGTCCTGCTGGTTCACCCTGTTGCAGCTGATTAGACCCAAATGCTTTAGGGATTATGGGTGAAACCGTGATAGCGTGGATCACCCTTTCACAGCTAGGATTGAGTGGGTCCATCTGTTATATTACCATGCATGCAAATTATAGAGCCCAGATTTTTTATTCACATTTCTTCTCAATTCATAATAGAGATGTGTGACTCCAATTCACAGCGGGTAAAAAATTGATAAAGTGAGTAGAAAATCCCAAGTGCAAATTATACTAACTTTACCAAGCATTGTTATATTTAAAACACAAGCGAGTTTGTTTGGATGAAGAGTGATCATGGAAAGTTGATGAGAGGCAAATAAATCATTATTTAATGATAAAGCCTTTAATTCTGCAACTTGTGCTAGGGTTTAGGGTTTTGACCAAGAATCACTAATTCTTTAATAAATGATAAGATCAAATGGGCTTTTACCCAATTAGTTTCTCTCTCTCTCTCTTCCATACTCTTTCCACTTTCATGCTTTGCGGTTATTCTTCCAGGAGGAAGTTGAGAAATGCAAGCCATGCCTCTCACCATCTCTGTTACATTGTCCAATCAGATTGACTTTAAATCATATGATGTTTTAAAGATAGATATTATTATATAATGGTTGATAATAATTGGTTCATTTTAGAATGAATTTTCTTTTAATAAATATTACTCCCAAGAGTGGTACTAGAATGTCCTACCTAAGGCTCTATTTGTATGTATTAGTGTGTAAATTCATTTATACTAGTACAAAGGAGTGCAAATTCTACTTCACTTTTACTTCATGCCTTCGAAAAAAATTTTATATATATATAAAGCTAAATTGTTTGCACAATTGCACTCTCATACTTTTTTGCACCAGTACAAATGAAATTGCATTAGACTTCATCTTGTGCTGCCAAGATGCTAGGAACTGTCCTAATTAATGTAATGAGGAGCGATATTTAACCAAAGGGTTGATGTCAAATGAGTCTTATTGTACTACAGAATGGGCATAGATATGAAGCATGACTCGTTAAAATACAAGGAAAGCATGGGTATTAAGAAGATCCTATAGTGGCCCGAGCCTATGTGAGAGAGGCTTTTTACTGAAATAATCAATAAAGGGGAGGGATCCTTGTATATTGACATGTGTTTGGTATTAGAACATCTGGTCGTGTTTGGTATTATGGCTGTTTCTACTTGAAGTGTTTTGGGTTGATCTCCATTGATCAATTGTTGCAATTTGAAAAATAAACCACATTCATAAAAGTTTTAAAGAAAAGAGAAAAAGTTGAAATAAACAGAAAGAATAATTCTTTACTGAATAATTAAGAAAAAATCAACTAAAAAGTCCTCTAAACTTTGCCCTATCTACTCTTTATATAAATTTCTTTACACTCTTATGCCTTCTATAAGGAAGTTTCCTAATCTAATAAAACAATTGCAATCTTATTAAATCTTTTTAAAAAGAAAGTCTTAATTGAATACAAATTCAAAAATTCTATTATAATGCTAATTTAGTAATTATGAACAAAAATAGAAATTTATACGAACTAAGATAGAAATCCCGGGATGATACTACTTCAGTAAATATTTACTAAGTTGAACCGATGACATCATTTCCACTTTTTACGTATCTCATAATTGTCCCAACTTGTATAGAACTTATTAATCTTCTTTTACACTGCATCATCAATACAATCTAGTGGCTAGTTTTATAGTTGAAATAAATATAAGCAGGATCAAATTTTTGCAACATATCGACCGATATGATATTGTTTCATGGTTTGACCCACTGATATGCTATTATAAGGACTGCTTCGCCGTTTGACCTATTTCAGGGGTAGACAGGCTTTATACCAACTCCCCCGAATGGGTTTGATAAAAAAGTTAAAAAAAGAAGTGCCTACCGATACAGGGTCTCTATCAATATTTAAAACTTTGAGTATACCTTAAAATTGCATGTGTGGAACTGAACATTGATGATATCAAATTAACATCGTATCCGTCTCTATGGATATATATTTAGAACCTTGAGTATACGGTATACCTTAAATTTGTATGTATGGAACTGAACATTATTGATGATATCAAATTAACATTTCTTGTTTCAAGGAAGTGAAATCTAATCATTCCCGAAAAGTGATTCTCATATGTGGCAATACATATCTCTAAAATTTCAAGTAGTATCAAACACACCCTTAGTATTTATAGACCATTTGATTACTAAATTAGATTGGGAATTTCACATTGAATTGGTGTCAAATGTGGTTTATTCTTATATTAGGTGTAGAGGTGTAAATTGGGTTGGGCCGCCTGTGGTTCGATATAAAGTTGGATCGGTTCGGCCCGATACGACACGATAGCCTATAGGCCGTGCCAAGCCCGACATGATGGTCTGTGTCGTGCTAGGTTGGGGTTTGAGGTCCACGGGTTGGTCGTGCCACCCGCGACCCACATGGCGGAACGGTCCGCAACAAGGCCCGTCAAGGGCAGGCCTGGCCTAGCCCGTAGTGGGCTGCGCTTGGCCAATTC
>NW_010729203.1:504633-519497 GCF_000365185.1 Nelumbo nucifera
CCCAACCCCAACGGCTAGTTTAAGCTTTTTGGGGGGTTTTTTACATAAATACCCCCTAACACCTATATGGGGGCGTATTTATGTATTTTGCTTATGGAGGGGAGAAAAATGACACAAATGCCCCCTAACAGCTATCATATAACAACTAGTTTAGGGGGGCTTTTTGGGTAAGGTTATAAATAACTTTACAATGACCAAAATACCCCTCCCAACAACTAAAAAATAGTTAGTTTTTAGGGTATTTGGAGAAATTGAATTATTTTCAATTCCTATAAGTAGTCCTATCCTCCACCATTCTTCTCATCACGCCAATTCAACAGTCAACATTCAACAATTCTCTTATTAAGTTATTCACTTAATCTCTTCAGTCTTCCTTCCCTCTCTCAGTCTGTTATACATTCTTTGTAATCTAAGTGAACTCTGGTAGTCTCATAGTTTGATTGGCTGATTGTCTGATTCTCCAAGTTAGCAATTTGGGAGGCTTGGAGCCTTGGACGTTGTCACATTGAAAGACTTTAACCGTTGAAATCAAGTTGGGATTTTGAACCAAAAATCCGGGGTAAGTCCAACTAAATTAATTTTATTTTTTTAGAATTTGAAAAAAAAAATGGCCAGCTCTTCCCAAAACCCCAAGTTTAGTAGCTCGATTTGGATAATATTTAAAATAGAGAATGTTGAGGGTAAGGGGAAAAGAGCAGTTTGCCAAAAATGTAGAAAAAACTTTAGCTATTGTAACAAGGGTGGTACTGGCCATTTGATCAGACATTTTCTCACACATGAGAAGGAAGAAGAAATAACCCACAATTTAAATGAATTTTTGAAATAATAAAAAATAAATTTTAAAAATATTGGGAGAAGTCGGAGAACATTTCTCACCACCAATTCCGCCATGGCACGTGATCCATGATCTACTAACCCCTCCGGTGTCTATAGGCTACAGTTCCATCAGAGTCTTGTTTAGTTGTTTTAGTGCAGGACCTGCAGGTACCACTGTACTAGGGTTAGCTAGATGCAGTCATGAATCATGATGCAGAATATAGATTACAACTTTATAATTACAAGATAAAGAAGGGGTGATACTACTACATACATCGGATATTTCATTTTTCACCTAAAGCAGATGATGAAAGTGTGTGAATGCTTTCATCATAATGTATATGTAAATTTTGTTTAAATTGTAAATTTTAACAAATAATCCACAATTTTTTATTTTTTTAAATTATTGTAAATTTTGTTTTAACTTTATTTAATTTATTTTCTATTAATGTAATTTTGTATTTTCAATTTGTAACTATATTGTATTTTTTATATTTTATTAATTTATTCTATTTTAATATTTCATTCATCCAATTGTGAAGTATGAAGTATCCAACCATTGTATATTTCATAATTTCAATATTGTATGCTTTGTAATTTGTATCATTATTCATTCAAATTTAAATGAAATAAAATTCTTAAATTCCTATTTGAATTGTTTTATACGTTTATTTATTTATTTTTGGGTAATCATAAATTCGTTATTATTTGTATCCTGATATCCATTCAGTCTAGTCCGGTTTGGCCTAGGCCCAAGGCCCGCCTTGTGGCCCAGCCTAACACGACCCAAACCCACAGTACGGTCTGCAGCCCGACACGGGCCTGGGCCATGGGCCATGCCGAACTGATCACTAGAATTTTCATCGGGGAGGGAAGCATGGTCCATAATGGCCCATGGGTCAGCATGGCACGGCCCGCACTTTGCACGGGCCGCCTACGGGCCGACCGTGCTGGACAGCCCACTTCACACCTCTAATTAGGTGGGAGATAGATGTTCAATGGATCTTAAATTGACATCAAAATAATAGAAAACCACCTCACATGAAGGATTCCTCATTGAATCAAAATGTTTAATTATATCTTTTCTTTATATTGCTTTATCAAATGTTAGAGTCTGAATTCTCAAGTTTATAAACATATATATAAATTTCTAGTTGCAGGCCAGAGTGAGGCTCCTGCCAATGCAGGGTTTGGGGAAGGATAGTTATAAATTGGGCAGGTTGGGTTGAGTTTGGTTTGGATTGAGCTTCAACTCAACCCATTTAACCTGCAAACCTGTTAATGACCCAATTATATAAAATTAAATGGGTTGGGTTCAACCCAAACCCGTTTTAACCCAATCCAATCCACCCAAACCCATTAATCTTATATTTATGTACATAAAATAAAAAAAAACTAACTCCTCCTTAGCAATAAGTTGGTCATAGCTTGGTGGTAAATAGTAGTTGCTACTTACATAAGTGGTGAAAATTCAAATCACATTACATGCATGTTATTTTTACACAAGTAGCAAAGCCATTTAACTATGTTCGGGTTTCGGATTTGACGAACCACTTAGGTTCAAACTGGTCAGACCATCTTGAACTATCTAATTGGATTGTCTTCGAGCTAATCACATCAAGAGTGGTTGAACTGTTTAGATCCGGATCAGTTCGGTCGGACCAGACCCTGACCGGACCGGTTCAATTTGGTCTGACCAGACTCCAATTGGATCGGTTCGATTCGACCGGACCAGATCGGGATGGTTCAGTCAGTGGTGGATTGAGTTGGGTCGGCTCATGTTAGGTTTGTGCACGGGTTTGTGGCCGAACCGATTGGCCCGAAGCAGGTCAAGAGAAATAAATAGACCGGAACGGATTTGGGTCGGGTTGTGCGGATACGAACCAGACCGGACGATCCAAATCGGGCAAAGAAAGCGGGTGGGTTAGGGTTCTGACCCCATTCGACCCGATAAGTTTCAGATTCGGGTCGACCCAGATCGGCTTGTACTGGTCGGGTCGACTTGTGTGAAAAGTGGTTGGACTGGACAACCCAAAGTGGGCAAAGCAAGTGGTACCAAACCACCCCGTCCGGGGTATATTTTGGATTCGGGTCGACCCAGATCGATATATGCTGGATCGTGTTAGACCTATGGACTTGGGTCAAATTGATTTGGATTTATGATGGATGAAGTGTGTTGATTCAAGACAAAATTAATTTTAGTCAATAATTAATAGAAAATTAATGCATTAATTATAAAGTATTTAATTTAAATGAAGAAAATAAAAAAAAAAGCTAAAAAATTAATACTTTTGTTTATAATAGTTAATCCAATGGTTATCCACAACCCAACCCAAGCCAATCCATTTAAATGGGCGGGTTGGGTGATACCCGCCAAATAAACGGGCGGATTGGGTGGGGTAGATAATGGGTGGATTGGGTGGAAAATTGCCACCCCTACTTACCCTTTCAGTCTATTTCCAAATCAAATAATGTCAAAATTAATTATTCTACCAAATTTTGTATTGAAAGAAAATAGTTTATTGAATTCTCTTACTTAAACATCATTCCGTTTCAAATTGGAATTTCATACTTTACCCTCATATTTCAGAAATTCTGTTATGATAACTTTGTTTTCGAAGATAAATTTTGTGTGAAGGGTTGAGCTAACGTTGGTTTTCTTCATGAATGACCTCTCTCTCTCTCTTGAGCATTTAAATTGGAAAATATCATAAAAAGTTCAGAACTGTTAGTTTGACTGCTTAAAACACCTCTTTCAAAAACCAAAAAGACTGGAAACTGACTTCATCTTTCCTGGTAAAGCAGCCTCCAGAGAAAGTTTTAGTTTTTGTTGCCAAGGAAAAAAATTTAAGACTCGATGGGTCTTCCACATAAAAGAGGAGCATCTGACCATTGGATTGGATTGGCGTCAGATTCAAATTGATTTTTTTTTTGTTTTCATAAATGGGACAGAAATATAGCTCAAATATCTGAGCTTGAAAAGTTATCCACCCAGTTTAATACAAGTAGAAACAAATTAAACAAACAGAGCGTTAGTCGTTTTTGATAAAAAGGAAGATAAAAGAGCTACACACAGAAGACAGAACGGAGGGTATTTAAACAAACAGAGCGTTAGTTTCGAAGTAGAGCAATTGTGAGTAGCTGTAAAAGCCAGATAAGAATGAATGGTAAATCACTAATCTGAAATCGTTTATTAACTAGAAGGCAAAACAACTGGCAATCACATACAGCAGCAGCCAGCAGGTCGTCTATCACTGAACAATAATGGTATTTAATTTCCAATTCCAAGTTCCAAAGCTTCTGTCTTACTGCTCAACTCTGTTTTACAATTTCCATTTCTTGATCAGTTGAGCGAGAGAGCAATAAGAAGACCCACCTCCACCTTCACTCACACTACTCACTGCCCCATCTGTAAGCTGCTTCATCCGACTCCTCAAGGCCTTACCTTGGTTGCCTTCCATGACCAATCTCACCATTCTCTCTATCTCTTCACGCCCCATCACCGCCCCTCCCCTTTCCGATGCAATTTTCACTCGGACCGCCACTCCCAGATCCTCTGTCAACATTACTGCATTCATCTTCTGCTCGGCATGGAGCGGCCATGCAATTACTGGCACCCCATGAACTATGCTTTCTAGGGTCGAGTTCCAACCACAATGTGACAGAAACCCACCCACTGCTGCATGCCCCAGTATTTCCACCTGTGGAGCCCATCCCCCAACAACCATCCCTACCCCTTTGCCTTTGATCCTCCTCAGGAATTCTTCTGGTAAATACCCATTTGGGTCGTTGGGCCCACCACTTTCTGCCACGTAATTTGCTGATATCACCACCTTGTCCTGAGGGGGACGGACGACCCAGAGGAATCGCTGCCGACTCAGTTCCAGACCCATTGCCAGCTCAACCATTTGCTCAGCCGATAAGGACCTACCACCACCCCCAAACGAGACAAAAAGCACCGAATCCGGCGGATGCTTGTCCAGCCACGTCAGACACTCATTCTCGCTGCTCAGTGGGGCCGGGTTCCTTATAATGGGGCCCACCGCATGGACGGGTGGTAGGGGAATCTGCTCTAGGAGCTTACCATCCTTGAGAGCACTGAACATCTGCGGCTCGAGATCCTCAAATGTGTTCACCAGAATCCCTGTTGCCTCGTTGAATCGTCGTGCATGGTGCAAGAGAAACCTGTAACCCCCACTCTTCCTATCTCGAAAGTAATCGTCGAGGTCATCGACTCGAACCGGCTTACAACCCGGGACTGGTATGGGCTCAGTGAGTTCTGCAAACTCGCCCGCGATCTCCTGGTCAAACCTGGGTAGATACCCGATGAACGTGAGCACTTTTGCATTTGACGTGAAGAACAAGTACTTGGTCATATTAAAAGCATCTCCGACGTCGAATGCGTCGGTGGCGAACATGTCGACGATGAGGACTGTTGGTGGGTGTGCCGAGGTGGCGATTGAGGAACGAATGAAAGTGAGCGATTCCCGGACGGTGATGGAGAGGTGAACTGGTAGATCGGTATCCATGTCGGAGATAGGAAGGGTGGGGAGGTTGATGAGGGTGAGGCCACCGGGAAGATGAAGCGAGGAGAGTAGGGTTTGGAGGGCTGAGGTTTCTGAAGCAGGAACAAAGAGGGTAACTTGGACGCCATGAATAGAGACGAGACACTTTGCGAGCTGCAGAAATGGAATTAAATGGCCCATGCCTGGAGTTGGGATCATAGCTACGTGAGGCTTTTGAGGTTTTAGGCTCCCCATTACAAGTTACAACTGAACTAACTCTCTCTCTCTCTCAAGTTACAAAAAGAAGCAGAAAATGTTCAAAGGCGTCCCAAGATTAAATACAAAGATTTGAGGTGTATTAAGTATTAGCAGTTTGTTTGAGGCTTGTCAAAATAATTAATTAGGAAAATCCGTATACGTAAAACCTTCACGCTTCACTGGTCAATGATAATCGTTGAAGTTGTTCAACTGAATTACTTATTCTTTTGTCTTGTAGCGGATAAAATAATTAAATGAAATAAAATAGGGCAAATCTCTTAATAATCACCAAGTTTTAGGAAATATACTTATTCTAGGCTATTTAATTTAGACTATCCTCAGGTTGTATTTGGTTTGAAGAAAAAAAAGTAAGGAAAGGTAGAGAAACCTTTTACGAATTAAATTGTATAAGTTTCCCTATTTTTTTTCCTTCAAATCAAATATAACCTTAAAAGTTTTTTAATAATTGACTTGATTGTATTGTTAAACATTCCATCACAATGTGGTGGTCGCATGTGACATCATGTAACATGTAAATTTTTTTAAAACTCAAAATGACCCTTTTATAGTTGATTTTGTCTTTTATTCTTTTTTTTTTAATTTTCAAAATAAAACCTATTGAGTTGATATAAGATTTTTCCAAAAAAAAAATATATGTTAAAACCAAGAACATTTAATGGGTAAGTACAATCAGTTTCTGTAATTTTGATATCTCTTATTTTCTATTAGTTTAAATTCTTCTCTCTAATTTAATACATAAAAGGATTTTTTTTTTTTTTGTTTTCTAAGACTGCATTTGTTTGAGGTATAAATTCAAATTTTACATTAGGGGGAAAAATGTGAATCTATTTAGCGATAGATGGAAATTAGGACCGGTTGATTTTAAAAATTTACATCGATTACGTTTGGTTTTCTATGGTGTAAATTTTCAAACTGGGTCTGTAACGGGAAGTTGGGCACCAAGCTGGTAGAATGTTGAACCATCGCGCTGAAACCTGAAACTATCAGGAGTCGGATCGTTCTCGTCGGTCCATGCCCTTAGAATTCGTCCCCCTTCAAGTGTCATTCCCGGAAGAAACGTATCGGAGGGGTGATCAACATCATTGACGAAGCTCTGCCATATTGGGTTGAGATTTCCGTTCTGCCCACCATCAACCCCTCCTGTCAAGATAAGATTGCCAGAATCCAAGGGCGTAGCAGTCGTGTTAACCAACGTAGTTGAACCCTTCATTGTTGGGGACCAAAGAATGTCTCCTCCGGGTCTATCTCGGAGCCTGAGCTCTCCGTCCTCGATGGTAAAAACTCCAGTACTATTTGGAATTGCGCGGTTTCTGTTGGCGATCCATATAATTGTTTGAGGAGACACACCATGGTACCAAATCCCCAGGTACCGCTTGTTGGTAGAGTTTCCAGGAGTGAAGAACCCTAATTCGAATCTGCCTCCGGTAGAAACAAGAGTTTCTCCTTGTTGTCCGTTGAGGATGGGTTGATCAGCAGTTATGGTATCTCTTGCTGCGCAAAATAATGGGGAAGAGCAGGATAAGACGAAGAAGAAAAAGAAGATGGGGCTACCATTACGAGTAGGAGTCCACCGGATGTAATTCATCATGTTGGCTGCTGCTTCTTCCATTCATCATTAATTAATATCTCAGAACATAAAAAGAAGACAAGAATCATGTTGGTAGACTGGTAGTAGAGTGGAAACTTACTACGCCGGTGAAGAAGCTTGCGGCATGGAGGTTGAGCAGAGAAGAGGTACAGATCTGCAACACCGATGGTTCCGTTGAAGACTGATCAGAAAAGGGGAGAAGGGGGAGAACTGCTACTTCTGGAAGTTGCAGTGGTAGGTACGAACAGACGAGAGTGAAACCGGGGAGGAAGAAGAACGAGGAAAGAGAGAGAGAGTCCATTGAGTTTTGAGAAGATGCTGAGTTTTACATCATTTTATTGGTATAACTTTCTACCGATTTTCGATGTAAAATTTACTTAAAGTGAAATTTTACACTCATCTAACATCTCATCAAACGTATGTAAAATTGAACTGGAGTGTAAAGTTTATCCCGATAGTGGAGTCTTCAAAGTTGAAGACTAATCGGAGAAGGGAAGAAGGGGGAGAACTGCTACTTCTGGAAGTTGCAGTGGTAAGTACGAATAAACGAGAGTGAAACTGGGGAGGAAGAAGAACAAGGAAAGAGAGAGAGAGAGAGTCCATTGAATTTTGAGAAGATGGAGTTAAAAATTACCTAAAGTAGAATTTTACACTCATCTAATATGTAAAATAACATCTAATTTAAAAATGGAACTTGAGTGTAAAGTTTAATCCAATTAAATTTTTCGCCTCAAACAAAGACAGCCTACTGTTTTACTGAAAATATCAGAATGAGCTTTTGGGAATCCCATTTTATTGAAATTTTGATTTTTCCCATTACATGGCACCTTAATTCTTTATCAAATTCTTCTCTCTTGAGATCCTTAAATTTCCTGTTGTGTACATATACATCAAGTAGCAATGTAGGTATTTTTTTTAATACTTGAATCTATTTAATCTATTTTTGCTTTTTTCCTTTTAATCGAAATTATGGGTTTTGGGCTGTTGTTGTTGAGACCAAATCAGCCCCCTATAAAATTGCCTCCCACAACTGTCATGTATTGGAAGCATCTCCCCATTATAATATCAGAAATGATGATGTCATCATCGAAAAACATTCCCAATATACGAAGAAAATGTGCTGTGAGACATTGTGGGGGGCTGATTTGAACTCCTTGTTATTTGGGTACTTTTCCTTAACATATTTATTTTTTTAAAAAATCTTATTTCAATCATTTTTATATGTCAATTTATGTATATGATATTGACAATGGCGTCCATATCATCAAGTGAACTGATTGATTGCCCAGCACAGCAAATACCGGTGGTCATACTGCCATACGAATTTTGAATTCTGATTATTCCCTTTGAACTAGTGTTTGCTTATTCCATTTTGGAGCAATTGAGTCATTTTATTGTCACACTCGCAATCATTCTTATTTTTCCAAATTGCATCTGCTCATAAAATGCATAATGTATGAACTGCATTATTGAACTTGAGACAATTTAGAAGTAGCGATGACTGTTTCTAGGCTTTCTGAAGTATGCACTAGAGCTTATTTGGCCTTAGAAAAAATCACTATCTTTGAGACAATTCAATTCTGTAATGGAAGGTATTGAAATTTTGAAAATTTAAAGAAGAATGAAGGATAAATTAAAATAGTTTTTTTTTTTCATCTTTCCGTTAATGATTATTAACAATTGTCAATTGTCAGTCAGATTCAGCCATTAAGGAGGTCACAACCTCCTTAAAAATTTATTCTCTAAGACAAAGCAATAAACTCTTCATTTCAAGGAATTTCAATTGTTATCAAATAGCCCCTAATGCTCAATTTGGAAGGAGTATAAATACATACAAGTACAGTGCAAATGCACATAAAATACAAACTAAGCTTTATAGGGAGATATTTATATTTACACTCTTTGTACGTATTAGTATTGTACATATTTATATTTACACTTTCCAAACTAAGCTTAATAACATGCACGCAAGTAAAGACTTTGTGCGCTTGGCATCAAGTTGCACATCTAGAATATCTCTTATATGTTAAATTTATAGGGAGATATTCCTAATGTGCTTATATGTTAAATTTATAGGGAGATATTCCTAATGTGCAATCGAATGCTCATGATTTCAGGATGTCCATAGACCTTTTGCTTTTAGGAGATCCCATTTCAATTGATAAACTCTTTGGTTGATTGTGATAGATACTTTGGATTGAATCCTACTGTTCATCACCAGGTTGGGGGGTTATGGATTTGGGGATGGGTTACCCTTGTTGTGTTGCTCCATGGTAGAGGTGTAAATC
The DNA here is from genome assembly GCF_000365185.1 of Nelumbo nucifera. The sequence continues at coordinate 514,110 of NW_010729203.1, forward strand.
GGTCTGTGCTGCCCGCGGCCTGGCATGAATTTGGACCGGCTTGACATGATCGTGCGGGCCATGCTGGGCCTGGGGTTTTAGGTCCATGGGCCGGGCCAGCATGACACGATCGATTGAACGGGTCGTACTGCCATGGCCCGTGTGCTGGCATGACTGACCCATATATATTATTTATATAAATTATAATTATATAATAATATATAGTATATAATATATTAATAAAATAAATAATTTTTTTAATTTTATTATACTAATTTATTTAATTATTGTATATATAAGTAATTGTGTACATCAAAATTCATATAAAATTAAAATTTTAAGTTTTTTGTCATTTTTTTTAAATAAATAACTTTGGCTCAATGCACGACTCGCCTGGTCCAAGACTTGGCCCACGGGCCCGCATGGGCCTGGGCTATGGGTCGTGCTGGATCGACCCCTCAAGTTATCCAAGGGGAGTGCAGCATCGCCCGTTTTACACCTCTACTCCATGCTACCCAAAAAATCAATAAGCAAGTAAGCAAACAAACAAGTAAACATCACTTGTGTTAATTGAATTTTAAAGGTTAAAAGACTTAAAACATACCCCAAGTTTCATAAATTAATTTAAATGTGCCCTGGGGGTGTTTTGGAAAGATTTAAATATACCTTATAACTTTTTTATCCTCCATTTCTTTCAAATTTTCAAAATATATCCTGAAGTTTTCAAATTCATGTGGGTGGTGAGTATAGAAAATGGGTGGATGCCTAGACGGATAAATAGAGATACTATGAAATGAGAGTCAACCAAAACTCATGCCAGAAGCCCATGGACCATGGTGAGTGGAGGCACCCAATATCCTGAAGTACAAATCATGCATATCCATTATCTAGTGTAACTCTAGTCCAACCTGATTAATGAGTCGTCGCTAAATTAAACATGTGCATATCCATTATCCAATGTAACTCCAAGTCCATGCACTAAAACCTGATTAATTATCATGTCTTTTGGTGATTGATGATTGGGGAACACAGGATATGGAATGAGTCACTAAAACATGTGCACGGCAGTAGAGGGCCGTTTGGGTTGAATCATCTCTCACAGTCCATGTATGTTTAACCAAAATTCAAAATATGTTTAAGTCTTTAATAGTTATGGAACACAACTATTATGTTGATATTTATGTGTAAGAATGTTTTAGAACCTCTCTCTTTCTCTTTCTAGATTTTTTCATTAAATCGCTGGTGTGTGTCGTCTATGACTTACTGGTGGGTCGCACCAGTATTCCCACCCAAAATTTTAAGTTGGCTTTTGGCTCTGATAAGCTCGCTACAAAACAAAACTGACCCATTAAATAATGGTAGAAGTGGGATTAAAAACAATTAATTGACAAGAGGAATCCATATAAACCTTTGTGCTGTGTTCCAAACTTAGCTTGCTTTCTCAAATGAGACTGAGAGATCAATTACATACTTTTAAAGTACAGGTAGCTTCATATATATATATATATATATATATATATATATATATATATATATATTTTATAAAAGAAGTTAGTGTGGAGATGCAATTAATAACATCTACGCCACTGTTGCGTCAAAGCAAAATCCTTTGAGGTTGAGCTAGTTGACAGGTCAAGTACTCCTTAGCAAGTCGATCGGTATGGAATGAAACTCTTTATTTTTTATTTGTGACTGGCCTCTCACTCAGAAACATTCATGACTGTTTGCCCATTTCGAAGAAGAAGCAGGCAACAAATCAAATTAAAAGATTTCGTGGTAGTTAATCTAATCTTGTTGTTTAATTAATTAATAAATAAGCAATAACCGTACGTTAAACAGTTTGTTAATTCAAAAGAACAGTTGCTTAGGTGTTAGGAACTGCAGTGGAGAACGTATCCTCAATCTGATTGTTAAAACTTCAAATTCTCTGTCTAGCTTGTAGGCATTAAACTGTATGTTTTATAGGAGGCAAGCAAGTCGTGTGTGTATGTATGTGTTTCACTTTGCTTCCTCTGCTTGTTGGACTTGACTAGGTCAGAAAGGCCGGAATCATAGTGCATGGGCAGGCAATACTTGGCTCCTCTGCCACGTTGGAGGACATCTGTCCTATCTCCTATTTTTTACATCTAATCTTAAACCCTAAAATCTAAATTTTAAACCCTTAAATCCTAAATATATTTAAATTTTAAAATTTAAATCCTTAAACAGTAAACACTATATAATCTTCTAAATTCTTAACTCTAAATCTTAAACCCTAAACCCTTAAATCCTAAAATCAACTTGTAAAATGGTTATGGTCCAAATATTTTCCATGGACTTAGAATCCAGATTCCATTCATATAAGAAAAACCCAAACCCCGGCTTGATTGCTGATAATGTCTAATTTGCCATTCTTTTCAGGAGAAAAAACCTACAAAATTAAAAAAAAAAAAATTCAAGTTGGGACTAAAATGCATGAATATGGTTGTTCAACATCTTGTATGTTCAATGTTGATTGCTATATTAATTACTTCACCATTAGTTTTGTTTCTCTGGGAGTGGGGCACTTCCACCACAACTTTGGGATGCAAACACTTATTCTTGTGCAACATTAATTCTATAGCTCTACAGTGGTTTTTAGTACTTGAAAGCACTACTCTATACCATATATAGAATGAAATTAAAAGAGAACTAGTAATGAGGTAACCAATGATATTATAACATACTAGCAAAGATATGCTACTCAATTAGTATTTGTCTTTCATCTTTTCTGATATGTAATTAATATATCATTTACTAACATGACTTTTTGAAAAATAACAAATTTTGTTTAATTGAAAAAAAAAACAATAACATTTGGAAAATTATCTAATCAGGGTTACATTGGGAAAGGTGTTTTAATTTTTTTAGATAGGGGTGATAATTGCTAGCCCGGCCCTGCCTGCAAATTTCTGGGTCTCGACTATGTTTTTGTGTGCAGGCCTAGATTGGGTCTGGACTTGTATTTTAGGCTCAATGCTTGGTCCGGTCCAGCCAGGGCCTGCGCTATAAACCTTTCCATAGGTGCTAAACCTTTCCATAGGCGCTACAAAGTTCATATTACACCACCAACTCCTAGCCTTTAAATTTAGAGGCCGTTTGATTACATCTGCAGTGGCTGAACTGAATGACTATTATTTTGTTTTTATTTGTTTTATTTGTTTTTTTTTTTTAAGTTTTTAAGAAGGTTGTGAGTTCCTTAGAAATCGGAATTTGTTCCTTATGCGCTCCTCACATCGACCTCACAGCACATCCCACTCTATATTGAGAACATCTCCCCATGAATAACAATTTATAAGTACTGAAGATGTTGATGCTGTCAGGTTGGTGTGAAGAGCAGATCTGGAACTGTTCCTTAGGCTGTGTTTGGTTGCAGTGTGATTTTATTTGCACTAGTACAAATGCATAGGAGTGCAAATGAAAATATGCAAATTTTTGTTTAATTTTGTTTTGGGATTTACTTTGTTTTGCTTCATGTTTTAACTTGTTTCATTTGTACTCCAATCAAACAAAATAGGTCAGAATTTACACTCAAATCATTTGTAGTGTTATAGTTTTGCACCAGTGCAAGTTTATTTGCATTGCAACCAAACACAGCCTTAGGCTCAGTTTAGAAAGACAACAAATATAAATATGTTAAGTACAAAACCTTGTATTTTGTACATATTTGTATCTATACTCTTTCCAAATTGAGCCTTAGTAACTAATGAAGTTGGATTGATTAGTATATCCTCTATGTTTTATTATTGAATTATTTTATCCACTAAATGACAAAAGAGTGATGCAGATGATCACTTAGGTAGTGTTTGAGAATACTTAAAAGAATTACTTTTTTAACAAGTACTTCTTTTAAGAGTTGGAACCACACATTAAGTGGTTTTGTGTGTTTGGTAAAAAAGTGGGGAAGAAGTACTTCTTTAAAAAAGTGACTTCAAGTTGTTTTTTTTTTAAATACTTTTTGAAGAAGTGCACCAAAAATCTAGGACAAACTAGTCCCTAATAATTTTTTATAATGCCTAAAATACCCCCACGAGGGTTATAGCTCCTCCTCCATTCATTCGAACTCCCTCAGCTCCTCCCATTTCCTCCACTTCTCCTAGTCCCAGCCATAACCTAGAAAATCATTCCACCGGCCACTCAGATACACTGGTGTCCGTAAACGTAGTCCACCAACGGCGGCAAGAATTCTGACAGTAAATATAGAAAAGTTAATTCCAGTCTCTCCAAAGATTCTTCTTTCTTCTTCTTGCTCTTCTTCCCATCTTCTTCATTCTTCTTCTGTCTTCTTCCGAGAACCATTACTCCTCACATCGGCGGTCATTAGTCATAAGAGCAAAGCTAATCTCCCCAAGCCCTAATCTCTATTTCAGTAGATTAAACACCCCTATTACCATATCCTTTCAAAAACCCTGTTTTTTGTTAGAATGGAATTTCTCGCAGTAGATTAAACTCTCCATAATAACGTCTTTAACACAAAATTGCCACTCAATTCCAACCAGCCCTTCGGATCTATGTGGTTTCTGATGTTAGACTGCACATGACAGACGTTCCTATACTTTGATTGGGGTTGATCCAGCCTTGTGCGGTCACCATGTTCTTTTGTGCAGTCATGGCTTTTCGAGCAATCAGTTTGCAGTTTTGGAACACCATGGCTGCATTACCAAAGGCGAAATCAACAGCGCCGGTGATGTAATGATCTCTGTAGAATTGGCAGAGGGAATGCGCATAGAGGGTGTCCTGATTTGCATCGATGCAGCAACGGTTATCATGTGGTTCTGATCATACAACGGAAACAATGGTGAAGCGGAAGAAGAATTTGAAGAGGAAATCAAAGACAAAGTTCGAAGAGTATATTGAAATGGAGATGAAGAAAGGTGTTGTATCTACGGAGGAAGATTTGGAATTGAAAAGTGATGAAGGAAGATTTGGCCCGACCTCGTAACCACCCAACACGTGGCAGAGGCAACAGCTCGGCACGACAATACGCCCAAGGCGCGAGCTCCGAAAGGAGGAACCAGCGGTCCAAGCTTCCCAAAAGGAGCCCGAACTCTCCCTTTGACCCCGAGCCTTACGAGGAGCGCAAAGGGCAACAACTCGAACTAGCCCACCCCAAGGCAGTTCGGGCCACACCTCTATCCGAACTCAAGACCTCACCTCGCACACCACTCCAGCACTTCGTCTCCAGAACGCCGAACTAAACAACCGTACCGTACCTGACACCAAAGGAGTCCGTATCTTGAGGCGGTGCACCTGACTGACTTAGGATCTAACGCTTGACAGCCGCACTTCAACGGCCACCTGCCACCGCCACCTCTAGTTACAGAGACGGCTTCGACAAAGAGAGCAGTGGCGGTTCTGCCCCAGCAGAGGTGATGACACCCGAACTGGCAG
>NW_010729203.1:533587-558439 GCF_000365185.1 Nelumbo nucifera
TATAGGGGCGCTCTTGCGAGATCGAGCATAACTGCCACTGGGCCCCTGCCACAGCCGTTACCTGCCAGGGCTGCGCAGGTGGCCGTTGTGACGTACTCCTCGCCCGGGTGAGTGACACGTCTCCAAAGTGACAGGCACGCCTCTGCCTACTGAGAGACGTGGGTGCAGACTATCGAAAGGACAGGGGCTACGTCGTCAGTAAGGGACGTGGCGCAGTCTGACTGGTACGTCCTGTTAAATAGAAGCTTCCTGAGGAATGCTCGTGCGGCCCATTCGCGAGCTACTTTGCAGCGAGCTTGGAATACTTCAGGAGTACCGTTAGTAGAATTGGTCCTCGGGATGACTTGTCTATTTGGGAGCTCGGGCGAGCTGGTTTCCTTAGCTCGCAAGTTAAAGTTGCCTCGGAATATCCCTTTAGAGGTAGCTCAGGGAACCCAGAGCTCGCGTTGTGGTGAGCTCCTCCTTTTGCGCGCTACGATGTAGCGAGCTGCTTTATGGGCCCGTTACTTAGTTGTACTGGACTGCAATGCTGAGTTGTCGCTTACGCTGAGTTAGTGTCCACGTGTCGCCGTTTCATAGGTTGGGTCAAATCATCCTTCATCATTATGAATTATTAATATTAAGTATTAATTACTAATTATTGTTAATTATTAATATTAAGTAATAATTAATTACCATTAATTATTATTAATTAATTAATAATAATAGTTAATTAATTATTCGTAATAAATATTAATTATTAATAATAAGTATTAATTAGTCATAAAATAATTAATTATTAATAAATAATTAATGAATAATTCATTAATTTATTATTAATTAATTACTATTAATAATTATTAATAATTAATATTAGATAATATTTATTATAATAATTTTTAATATTGTTTCTTTATTAAATTATATATATAAATAAAAATTCTCTTATATGGGGTTATATTGGACATTTGACATTTTTCAGAATTCAAAACAATATTCTCTGCATTCAGAGTTAAAACAAAGAAAAGTTCACCAATAACAATATACCTCTTAATGTAATTATTACACTTTCATATATCAAACGTAAGAGCAAACGAACAAGCCCTTAGTCTTAGGCTCTCAACCCCTCACCAAACCCTATCCACCCCTAGTGGTCGTAGTAGAGGACCTCCCTCCCATAGAAGTGGTTGTGGGTCCCGTGTAGATTGCATGATAAAATGGATGTTAGTGAAGATTCTTGTTTTGGTGGACTATGACGTAATGTTGATTGTCACAAAAACGTGGCCGCAAGTTGGGCCGGGTTAGATGGGTTAATGTCAACCCTAACCCAACCCGAGTTTGAGAAAAATAATATTTTTGTTTCTTAAGTTTGCTATGAGTTGGCTCATTTACGCACTTATTCCCACCAACACATGTTTTTTTTTAAATATTTTACCTTCCACTTGCCCTTACAACATAGGGCCCTCTTCGCTAGTCATACTCTGATGTGGATGCCGACTCTCTTTTTTCTTTTTAATTTTGTGTTAGCAACTAGTAGTAACAGTTGTTGGGTTTTCTCCTTCCCCCACACCGTAGGGTCGAAACTCACCACTACTTCCAAATGTTAACAAAATGGGTCACCTCTGACGATGCCGACGCTGAAAAATAACGGCTCAGATACGTACGTGTAAGAGGCTGCTGGTGATGCAATAAATAGTCCAGCGCTGGCTGAGCCCTAAATGAAATGAACTAAACTGAAAAGGGCATTTTCGATCATAAATGGGCATTTTAGGAATTTTAGACAAAATTATTAGTCACCTGGTGTCACATGCAAACAGTTTATGATAGTCGACTGAGGGTAAAGGAAGTGTATGATAATTGTCAAAAAAACTTAGGGATAATTTAAGACAATATATAAATAGTAAAGGTATAGTCAGTCAATTTCGCAAACAGTAGTTTGAGGAAATTGACCTTAAAAAATTCAATTGAAGTAAATATATATCATTGAAAGAAAAATAAGAAAAAAAACTTGTTCAGATCTTTCTCCCTTTCGATCTCTACTGGTTTTTCATTTTGTACAGATAGATCAACCTAATTCATGGCTTCCGATCTCGAAGGTCAGTTCTTTTTTTTTTTTTCTTTTATTATTTACCAAATCACTCACTTGTTTGGTTTAATGTCTGGGTTGATTACAATAACATCTGTTTCTGTATCTCTGCGCATGAATTGCAGGATTAGTTATTGTGATCATGCGCGTTTGTGGGTCTGGAAAATCGTAAGCCCCTTCAATCTCTCTCTCTCTCTCATATCTAAACTGTTGTTTGGATTGTATTCCTAGTAGTACAACAGGAGAGATGCTGGGCAAGGCCATGAATTGTGTCTTTATCGATGCAGATGACTTCCATCCACAGTCAAATAAAGGTATCTGTCTCTTCGTGAATTCTGAACCCATTAAGATCTAAGCTCTCTTTGTCTGCAACTTCTGATAATACTTTGTCTGGGATGAGTGGGCTACAGAGAAGATGAGCAAGGGGATACCATTATCAGAGGAAGACCGGATTCCATGGCTCGAAAAGCTGAGCGATACTCTCAGAATTAACATAACCAGAGGCAAAACTGCAATTCTCGCGTGTTCTGCCCTTAGAAAGAAATACAGGGAAATCCTCAGAATGGCTGACCCAGATTATCAAGTGGGGAGCTACTCTTGCTGTGTGAAGTTTGTTTTGTTGGATGCTCCGGCCGAGGTGATAGCAGCTCGGATCAACAGAAGGGCCATGGAAGGGAAACATTACATGCCTGCTTCACTCTTGCAATCTCAACTGGACTTGCTTGAAATTGATGCTAGTGAAGGGATAATTAAGGTGGATGCTACTCTGAGTCCTGATGTAACTGTGAACAATATACGAGCTCTAGCATCCAAAAGTTATATTTGATCTCCTAATCTTATAATTTTCAATGGAGACGGTGCAGATTTTTATGTTTACTCTGTTTGGGCAGCTAGAATTCATATTAATACCATTATTGCATGTTATCTAATCTAACAGGGTTTCAGTGATTACATTCAATTCCAAATTCACTGCGAATCCTTCACCAGCTAATTGAATAATTAAGCTAAAAAAAATCATTAGTTTACTTCCTGTAATCAATAGCAAGTAGATCACTAATCAACAAATGATCAATGACCCAACATGGGCATTCAGAAGCTTGCTCTATGACTAGGGTTTGGTGTGAATACTAATTATGGATTAGATTGGATATTGTGAGGATATCCTGTAATCAATAGCAAGTCCTCCAATGAGTTCTCTACCTTGCTTCCTCCTGATATTCTTCTTTCTTATTCGGGTGTAAATTGAACATTATAATGTTCTTGTACATTTAACAAATTGAAGGAAGGCCAATTATCTCATTCAGGCAGGTACTTGCTGAATAATGTCTACCTTGTTGGTCAAATAAATTCAATTGGTAGAGCCATTGGCTCAATGAGATTTATTTTCAATTCAATTACACACACTAAAATCTTATATTTGTGCTAAACCTACTTAAGTTATTTCATCTTGTTTTTTTTTTCCTTTTTTACTTGGAACTTTCCTACATGACCAGCCATATTTCTGCCATGTACAGCTTGATGTGGCTAATCTAATCCATCTTACCAAAAGTTCAAAGTGTCTGTGTCAAGTATCGTATTGATAAATTTAAGCCCCGTTTGCTTCATAGGAATAGGGGTCCGGAATTGGAATGGATTATTATGATTCTAACTGTTTAGTTGAGCGGAATCGGAATCCCATTTCCATTTCTACTGGAATGGCATTCCCCATTTGAAGGAATGGCCATTTTTGGGAATGAAATCTCATTCCTGTTAATTTTAATTTCCATTTTCATTCCTGTCTGAACCAAACAAACTATGGGAATAGACCATTCCGATTCCGATTCTGAAGGATTTAAATTCCGATTCTGACTGTAAACTAAATAAACCCTTAGATAGAGATATGGGTACATTTTGAAAATACACGGATATAGTGGAAAGATATGAATACATTAGAGAAACTCCCAAATCCCATAAATAATAACAATTGTAAGGTCTATTGGTTTGGTGACAATGATTAGTTCCAAAGGTCTGACGAAAGAGGAATAGGAAAATTTAGCAGCAGTAAGACCCATAAATAGGTTTTTTACTCTCTAACGGGCTGCTGGTGTGGTTGGTCTAATCATCTTCGGAGTTGGGAGGCTAGTCTAGTGTAAGACAGACGCTAAGTTAATCGTAAATTTCTTGTGGAAGTGCCATAGTAAGTAACCCGCCGTGCAAGGTTCTCACGTTGGTGAATGATGATTGCAAGCATATGCTCACCTGTTACCCTGAGTTTAAGGCCTCTTATGTCCCGAGGATATGGAATAAGGCTCCCCACAAGCTAGCCAAATTTGTTATAAATGCTAGGCATAATGGGCTTTGGAGTGTAATTGAGGTGGAGGCCTCTGTATCTAAATCACGATGAATGAATGAAAGCCTATTGGATATTTCCAAAAAAAAATTAAATTATTTTTGTATTTTTTTGAGAAAATGCATATTTCAAAACTAACTACATAAATACATGTTTTTGCATTTGGAATTCCAAAATACACATCAATTGTAGATGAATGATTTATCTTGTAATGATATAGTTCTGAAAATTTGGAAAAAAAATTGATCAAAAAATCCATAAAGCAACAATTTCGCCAAATAATGCATTGTATCTTTTTTGAAGGGCTACAAAACGGGGTAGCCCATAATCCCCTCCCCCCCCACCCCACCCCACCCCACCAACCTTGCAGGCAAGATTTGATAAGTCTCCACTACAACCAACAGGAAACCTTACCAACCAGCAGCTGGTTGGCACTTTGCATATGAGATTGATAAGGTATTTGCAACCGTGCCCAATCCACCCATGGATACAGATAAAATACACTTCGTATTGTATTAATATTTTTAATCTACATCATCTAACTAAGAGGGGCCCTTTACTTCTGGATTGGCCACATATGTAGATTAAAGCATAATTGCAGAAATGTGTCCTTGTAGGCAATTAGCCATGTGATCACTAATGTAGTACACTTCAGCCTTTATTCCAATCTTTGCTGTTTCATACATAATAACCTTTCTAGGACATTTTTCTCTTTTTAATGGAAAGCTTAAAAGGTCAGAAATACCCTCTATATATTATTCAATTAAGTAACTTAGTTGATTTACTAATTTTTAATTTTCCCAAAATTTTGAGTTTTTTTTTTTTAAATCCACATCATTTTTTGGAACACCAATCAAGAGAGAGAGAGAGATTTACCTTCCCCAACAAGTTTTGGGACACTTACAAAATAAAAGCCTCTCTCTCTCTAGATCTACACATCATTACATTCATGATTCATCCCCTAATCTCTCTTTCCTCCTTTTCTCTCTCTCTCTCTCATTAATTATCAATTTATCACTACTGTTAAAAGTGTAAATGAGGTTTAGATTTTGGATTTTTTTTGACTAAAATACCTTTTGTTACACTTGGTCTCCCTTTATTGTGAGGGCAAAAAATATAATTAAAACTACTACTTTTATAAAGTTCATTAAGCTATTATTTGGTTTGAAGGAAAAGACAGGGAAAGGAAGGGAAATGTAAGGAAGCATATACAAGGTTTGTAAAGGTTTCCCTACCTTTCCTTCCTTTCCCTACTTTTTCCTTCAAACTAAACACAACCTAAAACTATTCCCATTTCCTTTCATTAAATCTTATATTCGAGCCACATTAAATAAATGAGCTTCGTGGGCTTTTTTTACTATAACACCCCTATTTATGAACTTAGACCCTCTTTAACTATATGGAAAGATGTAATTTAGGCTCCGTTTGATTTTTGTCAAGTGTTGGCAACTTTCTCCCGAGGTGGGAAAGTTATTTATCCACCTAAGAGATGGGTATCTATTACCCGTAGGAAAAATAAGCTTTCTCTTGTCCCCACATAAATCTGAAAAAAGAACATGGGTTTTTTGGTCCATGGGAATCAAAATCCCATAGACCAACTTTCCCCCCTCAAAATCCAAGAAAAGAACACCCCCTTAAAGTATTATTACTTTCTAATTCATTAAATTCCCTCTCATTAAGGCATTAAATCCCATTTTCTTTCTTCTTAAAATATTTATTTGAAGTACTTTTGTTTCTCACCAATAAACTCTATAAATTAACAAGGTGTTTGGTTTTGTGGGCGTTTATTCAATAAACATTGCCACATAGGCGCCACTTCAACAGTTTCCCTCTCTTGCACTTCTGTACGCATCGAGAATGGCAAAAGTGGACTTTGGTTTTTGTGCACGCCTACCATTTGGGGAAGTTAGTTTTTAAAGCTTCTACAAACAGTCAAGTGTTTTTTCACCGTTACACTGATGTGGCACCTATTTGTCATAAACAGTTATAATTAGTACCTTTTTCAATTTTGCAAGCAAATAAAGTACAAATGTTGAATGAAAAAACATAAACAGAACCAAACACATACTAAATCTACATCTAATATTTTTAATAATGTAAAACCTATGTTCAAAACCAACATAAAAAATAATTAAATAAACCACTCTTTTGTTCAAAATCAATCATCTGCGTCAAATGGATCAACCAATGTTCTCATAGTTAAATAATAATAATTTAAAAATAAATATAAATAGTATAAAAATTATAAAGGCAAATCTCTAATACTAACTATTTATCATATCAAACAACAATAAGCATACTATGGTTGTGCAACACTTTCTATTGGAAGGGTATGAAACATCATGTCCAAGAGCTATCAAGTCTTGCAACAAGTATCAACGTGTTAGGACAAGCCAATTCACCTGGTCTGTTGCAATAATTTCCAATGCCCTCGCAAATATGGAGTGATATCTCCAAGGATTTCAATGGAAATGAAATACAAAATTTAAGACTTACCAAAAAATGAAACCACTTTTCTATTAAAGTGATGGATCAATGGTTCAATCTTTTAAGTCAAATGGATCAACCCATGATATCATAAATAAATAATACACATTTTAAAAAAGATAGACACAAAAATTTTGTAAAAAAAACATTTGGGTGCATCTCTAATATTATGTATAGATTATATTGTATAATTGAATCATGTCATCATAATTATATAATAAAAATTCAAAACTTAGATAGAAATAAAAAATATAGAAACCACAAAATTTTGTCTATAAAATTTGTGCACATTTATTATATTAAACAAAAATAAATATGATAAATAAGAAGTACTTTTTATTAACAATGAAAATGAAACATAAAATATAAATCTACCAACACACCATGCTTCAATTACTTATCATTTTCAAATGGTTCTAATAAGGATATTGGAATTATTAATGTTATTTGAAATTGCCACATGCACATTTACTAGTTCTTTTAATAAATCTATACACAAAAATCTCTCAACTCTTATAGTCAGTCCATTCCCTCCCTCCCTCTCCCCGTCTCTCTCTCTCTCTCTCTCTCTCTCTCTCTCTCTCTCTCTCTCCCTCCCTCCCTCTCTCTCTCTCTCTCTTAATTTTCTTAACATAATTCAATTAAGTAAATTAGTTAATTTATTAAATTTAACTTAGGGTAAAATATAAAAGCCTCCCCTTTATTTTCATTTTAACAAATACCTCCCCTGAACTTTTAAAAAAATTGGCAAAAACCTCCATTCTGTCACTGACCCAATGGAAAGCGTTAAATTAATGCATCATTTTTTTTTCAAATGCCCATTATACTCTTTTATAAATTATTTTACATACAATTTTACAAAAATAAGCTTATTTGAAACTTGACAAAACCTCCCTTTGATCTCTTTATTGTCTTTCAATCTCTCATCCCAAAACTCCATCAATTCAAAGAGAACTCTGTTTGAAACTCCATCGTCTGAAAAGGAGAGGAACCCTAATACTCCATCATCCAGCTTCTCACAATGGGACCCATGATGACCACACAGATTGCAAAACGCTTGCCGCATAAAAACCTGCCTAGGCCTAGCCTTTCATCTGTTTCATGGGCTCCGACGGCTCAATCCTAGATTTAATCAGTAGTTTTGTTGCTGTTGCAACAACAAACAGTGTTTTGATCTTCGAAAAACCCAAACTACCAGCTAAATCTACGGTTAGGGTTTGAGAGCATCATGTCCGGAGGACAGCTCAAGTTATATAAACCATTTATCCCATCTATTACCATAAATCATCAAAGGCTCGAAGCTCTCTTTTGGTTTAACATCGATAGTAGGATATCGAAAACTTACAAGTAGAAACAAGGAAGAAATAGACAAATATGTCAATACTAGGTGCAGAAAAGACTCTAAAATGGAAAAAAATTTCTAACGAGGATATTCATACAAAACATAAAGGCATCAAAGATGAGAAGAAGGATAAGGTTTCGAAGAACAACGTAGAGTAGAAAAAGAAGAAATGGTCTTGCATCGATAGTTGATGCTAGTTGATTGGTTGCATCTACTCGATTGGGTGGTTTCTACTCTTTCTCTATAATGCTATGTTGGTGTCTTTAATTTCCCTCAGTATGTGACTGAAGCCATTAACGGGACATTGCCCGATCCACCTAGCGTCAAATTGTAGGAAGAGGGTTTGACAGTGAAGCACTCGGTGGTGTTCGTTCTGGGAATTGTCACGGACGGACTTGAGCTTTGGGAAGAGCACTTGTGCGCTGATGGGTTGTTCAGAAAACGGCTTTGGGATGGTATATTTGGAGAAGTATACAAGAGGAATTTTTACTTAAACCATTGATTGATGGCAACTTTAACAATGTTTGATCATTGTGGTAGATGATGACATGGTTTTCAATTGTTAGCCAAGTTGTTCTAAGTAACGCAAAATGTTAGTGGTCACCAATTTTACCTTGCAATTTCCGGTTTGTATCCATTTTACCCTGTTTCCAATTAATTTGGGGTGCTCTCGTGTTACAAACCAGCTAATTACTTGTCAATTAAGAGGATAAAGAGATCCAAGAGAGGTTTGTGTTGAGTTTCAAATAAGGTCATTTTTGTAAAATTGTATATAAAATAATTTATAGAAGGATATAACGGGTATTTGAAAAAAATTGATGCTTCATCTATTGTTTTCCGTCTGGGTCACTGACGAAAGGGAGCTAGGTTTTTGTCATGTTTTTTAAAAGTTTAGGGGAAATATTTGTTAAAATGAAAATAAAAGGGAGGTTTTTATGATTGTCAGAAACTTTAGGGAAAGTTTTTATATGACTTGACATGCTAAATTAATTAATCAAGTTTAACAAAGCTAAACTTAATAAACACAAAATCACTCTTATAGAATGCCCTGTTGTATACCTAGCCTCTCCAACCCAATCGGGTTGAGGATGATGGAGACTACTCAAGGAAGGAATGAAGTCCTCGCCCTAACCTGATCCCAAATGTAAACTTTTAATTAAGACTAAAAGGAAAAAAAAAAGAATTTGGGGATTCAGGTATCTCCGACTGGGATCATGGATAGGGATAGAGAGTTACTTAGAAATTGGGAACAAGAATGGAGAGTATGGTCTCCACCTTGAACCCTACCACATTGACATATCTAAATTCTGATTAATTAGAAAACTATGTGTAATAATAGTAAAAAATTAATAACTAATAATATATGCGATCAATAGTTCAATACAAGAAGTTAGTCACAAAAAATATTACAAAAATAAGTATTAATAAATAATACTAAAATAAGTTAAACAAAAATGTATAAAATCTAATAAAAATTAAAATTCATTTAAATTCAAATTAAAATAATAAAATTTTACAACAATTTGTCTAACCATAATAAAATTTGGAATCAGTTTGTCTTTGCCCAATTAAAAATGTCATGGACCCGGCTAGTAGAATATATGGAAGATGTCAATAAGAAAGAAAACTCACTCCCAAAATTATAACCTTAGGGCATTTTTCTTATTTATCTCTTTTTTATGGAAACTCCAAAATGTCAAACATACCCTCCAGAATGCTAAGGGTGGGATGCTCCGGAATATATGGAAGATGCACTTGGATTTAACTGAAATGCAAGTGGTTTTTATCAGAATTTCCAGGGCATTTTTGTCAAATAGTTCCAACGGCTGTCTGGTTCTAAAATGAGCCGTGGCCGTTTAAAAATAAATTCAGAGGAAATGAGGCAGAGAACCCCACCATTCAGAAAGTCTCACCATTCGCTCTGGAAAGGCTCTAAGAACGCTCTCAAGACGCTCAACGATTTCGAAATCCTTCAATCATCTCTCTCCCTCTGTTCTCTATTATACTGTTTTTATTTTTTTCTTTCTTGTTTTCTATAATCTGGTTCTGTATTTTGCAGGGCCCGTTCTTTGCCTTTTCTTATTCTCCGTCTTGCAGGTGATTTCCTTCTTTTCTTTTTCTTTTCTGGTTTTTCTTTTGCTTTTGCAACACAAATGGATGCAGGTTCTTTTATTTCTCCGAGCAAGTCTCAATCTAGAAATCCTCTTAAAGAGCAGATTCTTCAAAAGAGAAACTCGACTGAAAATGTATGTCGACCATTGAGATTTTTTTTTATGTCCATTTTGTTTGTTTTTTCTCTAATGAATCTTTTCATGCTCTAGTTTTCTTTTTATCTGGACTTCCTGTGGACCTTGGTTCCATGTAAACTATGGCTTTTCCACTTAACACATTATATTTTTTCCTTATGATCTTCTTTTGGTGACAATTTTCATCGGTGCTGATGGAGAATTCGCTATAACTCGACTTAACTCCATGCGATTATGGAAATCATTTGACGTTCATTTATTATCTGTAACTACTGTAATTCGACCTGGAGTCTGTGCGACTTACGGGAAATCTTTTGATACTCATTTGATGATATGATGTTCTGGGTTCTCAAGTTAGAACTCGTGTTCCCATGTCTCTGTTTTTTTCTCTATCCCTGAGGAACCAAGTGAAATGTGCCCATTTTCTTTTTGTTTGTTTTCTCTTTTTTATTGGGATGTTCTGATTGTTAGTTTTCTGGAATCCGCAGTTGGACAGGTTTATCCCTAATCGATCTGCAATAGACTTCGACTTCGCTCATTACATGCTGACAGAGGGAAGGAAGGGAAAAGAAAGCCCAGCTGCGAGTTCTCCGGCAAAAGAGGCTTACAGGAAGCAACTGGCAGAGATTTTCAACATGAACAGGACCAGGATTCTTGCTTTCAAGAACAAGCCACCCGCCCCAGTCGAGCTGATGCCTCATGAAATGTCGTCCGCTCTTCACCAATCAAAACCCACCAAGCCTCGAAGACACATTCCCCAAGTGAGTTTTTCTCTCTCTAAGTTCTTTGATGCTTATCTTGCTTCATCTGTTTTTTATGCTTTAATTTTTCTTGGATTAGTGTTCACGGTTTCTTTTTCAACTGTTACAATTGTTTCTTCAATGCAGACCTCAGAGAAGACATTGGATGCCCCTGATATTTTGGACGATTTCTACTTGAATTTACTGGATTGGGGTAGCAACAACATTCTATCAATTGCTCTTGGCAACACCGTATATTTGTGGGATGCTACGGACGGATCTACTACTGAACTTATGACAATTGATGACGATAATGGTCCGGTTACAAGTGTTCGATGGGCTCCAGATGGACAACATATTTCCATTGGCCTGAACAATTCTGATGTTCAGCTTTGGGACACTACAGTTAATAGAAAGGTTGGCAATTTCTCCAACCTGTTCATTCTTCCGACTTTTCTTTCCTTTCTGCACTTAATAGTGATTTTCTCTGTAATTTGATTTGTTCTTGCAGCTGAGAACTCTACAAGGCGGACACCGATCTAGAGTGGGCTCACTGGACTGGAACAATCACATTCTGACAACCGGGGGAATGGATGGTCTGATCATCAACAATGATGTGAGAATAAGACCTCACATTGTTGAAACTTACAGAGGACACCAGAGAGAGGTCTGCGGGCTAAAATGGTCAGCCTCAGGCCAACAGCTAGCAAGTGGAGGAAATGATAATCTGCTCTACATATGGGACCGATCAGTGGCCTCTTCAAACTCTTCTACCCGGTGGCTACATAGACTTGAAGACCACACTGCTGCTGTGAAAGCGCTTGCCTGGTGTCCTTTTCAGGGTAATTTGCTTGCTTCCGGTGGAGGCGGAGGAGACCGATGCATAAAGTTCTGGAACACCCACACAGGTGCATGTCTGAACTCAGTGGACACCGGCTCACAGGTCTGTTCTTTGCTGTGGAACACAAATGAGCGTGAGCTGCTTAGCTCTCATGGGTTCACCCAGAATCAACTTACAGTTTGGAAGTACCCATCAATGGTGAAGATTGCGGAGCTTACTGGTCATACTTCAAGAGTACTATACATGGCTCAGGTATTATTGACTCGACAATCCTCTGCTGTTATAATTGGAAATGTAATGAAAATTTTCATTCTCTTTTTTTTCCTTTACCTTGATAATAATTCACTGCTGACCTTCTGTTCTTCCTGATTTCTTTCAGAGTCCAGATGGCTGTACAGTGGCATCAGCGGCAGCGGATGAAACATTGAGGTTTTGGAACGTTTTTGGGAGTCCTGAGGTGGCAAAGCCTGCACCTAAATCGAATCCTGAGCCATTTTCTAATGTCAGCTGCATCAGGTGATCATTTATTTGGTTAGGCAAATTTGTCATGGAGAGAAGATCAACTCAGAGCAAACATGATACTCAGGCAAATTTGTCATGGAGAGAAGTCAACTATGCACTTCATTCCTTAATTTTGACACAAAAAATATGTTCTCACAAAAGATTTTGCTAGTGTCTCCTCTGCTCTTTTATTCTTCTCAATTTACTGAAAAAAAAAAAAAAAAAAAACTTTTGAGTTGCAGGTTAGCCATCAACATGTCTCAAGATATGAATGAAAAGGCAATAGATATCGTTGCTGCTGTAAATCTGACTGAGGAAGGGCTTGTACAATAAATGCTGCCCATCGTACTTCTTTCTCACCTATTTATAAATAAAATCGTTTTTATCCATGGATGTTATCTCCGTCTTGGGGGTTTTAAGATGCACAAGTGTTTGATTCTGCAGTTTTTTTTTTTTTTTGCTCATTGCATGGATTTTTTTCGTTGTACTGAATTTGGTAAACAATGCAAGAAAAAGATACCTTTTTCCCCACAATCTACCTTTCTTGCAACAAAATATTAGACTTCTTCCATCTCGGTGAAAACCAAACAATTTTTTTTTTCGGGATTTCACATATTGAATGATCAAACCAATCTAACGTATGGCAAGAGAGAATATTCAATCATTGACCACTGCTGATATTTGCAGAGGAAGCAGTGTTTCTGTAACAGAATCCTGACTAAGATCATGTTTACCCATGAGTGTGCATTTCCTCGTGAACAAGTTCAATGGGGAGAGTAGGATCCAACTAGTAGTATCTTTATATTAAACAACTTCTAAAGCCTGTTAAACCAATTTTGAATTCTTTGCTTACAAATGTAAAAGCTATTCTCAAATGACAGGCATGATCAGAGGGAACTTATCTTGTATCTTTATATTAATTATCCATCAAGTCGATAACAATGCAATGTGTATAAGAATAGAAGTACAGGTCACAAGAAGAAATAATACAAAGGAAAATACAGTAGTATTTCTTGCATCTCAGAACCCTACTACAAGAAAAGCAATTAAAGTCAAAAGAACCTGTTGAGAGGAGCCCTCAAAGTGATGCATGAATAGAGACTTCTATACAGATCCAACAAAGAAGACTCCCAATTGCAAAATTTTCCTAAAGGTTCTCAGTGATGGAACGTTTAATTAGACATCAGGGAAGTTGCCGCCTATTATATGTGTCTTCATGTACAAAAACTGGTTCTTGCATTGTCTGAGGTGGAAACTGAGGTTGTCCCATGGCAATGCCTCCTTGATTAGGATTGGAAACACCTCCCCATGGTTCAGCCCTGCTCTTTCCTGACAATAAGGTGAGATAATAAAGCAAACCAAGGGTAACACTTGCTAGTGACAAGATGGCACCTCCTGCAAAGACCCCAGGCTTCACCACATAGCAATAGCTGCCAAAGTACATGCTCTCTTCACCATGTTGATCATTCAGAGTAGCCCCCGTTAGCAACAGGAGAAATGCTATAACAAATGTGAACCTGAATGATGATAACATACTTGCATGCATCAATTCATCTGAAAATGATCTTTCAAAGGTAAAATACATATTATTTTACCAATTACTATAATTCGCATTTTAGTGTTATGACCATTTTCTGTTATACAAATTACAAAATAGCATACAAGACCCAAGGCCTACAGACACAATGAAATCAAAATTAATAAATATATGCACACATACATGCACAGGCACAAGACACATGAAAGTTGGCTTGGCCAATCCATGCCATGTGCTGCGCATTCAAAACAACCTGGAAAGTAAAAACTGAGGTGGTATCATTTTGTGTTCTGTGATCTTATAGCAGAAGATGGTACTATTATGCTGGAACTAGAGATCTCTCGATGCCATGAAGATAGGGTTCCAGTAATGCCAGATCCCATGATTGTCAAACTGCGATAAGTATCAACCCAAAATGTTGAATCCTTGAAAGCAAGTCAAGTTGCAGTTCCAATATCTTCATTCTTTCAAAGTATGGACTTGACCATTAACTCACAATGGAGCCTAAAAATGTCAGAGTCTTGGGCCAAGCCTTTGATGCTACAAGTCCATTTGGATGAGATGCTATGTGCAGAGAAGAGAAGATAACATGAACTAGAAGGTTACTTCAGAAGAATAACATCAAAGGCAGCCAAATGTTAATTCAAATAATGTACCAGGAAACAACAAAGCAAACCAAAGCCAATGACCAGTTGGAATTTGAATTAGGTAAAGTCTTTCTACAACAAATGCACCCAGCTGCAACGTTAATAATAACTTGTGCAACCAAAAGGGATATGGATGCAGTCATTCCAAGAGCCATAGCTGGGCTCCTTGGGTACACACACACAGAAGGAGAAGTAAATTGAACCTGAGAGCCCTGCAAAATTTAGAAAAACAAAAGTCTCAGCCAGACTAAAATAGTAAATAAGGTCTGTAACACAACTATCTACCATACATTCATACAATTGGCAAATATGCAGTTTGTCTTGGCATCATATATGCCTGGTTAACTGTGGCTTGTGGACACTTATTGTTGTGACTTTCATTGTGTTCCATTTTTTTCCAGGAGTGAAGAAACAAGATTTTTTTTTTTTTTTGCAGCATAATCAATTCTTTCAGACAACTCAACTCATCTAATCCTTGTCCCAACTATGTGGAATCAATCAACTACATGAATCCTGTTCAGCCATTCCATTAGTTTCAGTGCCATATCCATTTTTAAATTATGGGCCCTCGAGTCATTTCTCACTACTTCAATCGTCCTTTTTGGCTTACCCATATCTCTTCTAGACCCTTCAACTTATAAGTTGCAACAGATCATTTCTCATGGATGTAATAGGTGGTCTTTTCTATAGGTGACCAAACCATCTTAGTCTACTGTCTCTCATTTTATCACCCATTGGGGCTACTCCTAGATTCCTACAAATATGTTCATTTCTATTCCTATCCTTTCTAGCTTTTCCGCTCATCCATCTCAAAATTTGCAATTCTTCTATACTCATTTTTTGGATGGGCTGTTTCTTGATTGTCCAACACACTGCTCCATATAACACTGCTGGCCTTATAACCATTTTATAGAATTTCCCTTTATCCTAAATGGTATTCTCTTATCATATAGAACTCCAGATGCACCCCTCTGATTCACCCATCTGTATTCTATGAGCTACACCCTCCTCAATCCCTCCTTTTTTTATTGAGAATCAACTAAGGTAATGGAAAAGGTCTTATTGAGATCTCTCTTGGTCTCCAATCTTAGGCGTACCCTTATTATCACTCCTATTATTAAATTTATATTGCATATATTCTGTTTTAATCCTACTTATTTTAAAACCTCTTGTTTCTAAGGCATCTGTCCACAAATCTAACTTTTTTTGCACTTAATTCTTCTCTAGCTTCATTAGTTAATATTATGCCATCAGAAAACAACATACACCATGGGACTTCCCCTTAACATGCTTAGTCAATTCATCCATGACTAATGTAAACAAGGGCTAGGTTTTGAGCTTTGGCGAAGTCTCATTGGCAAAATCTCAAACGTCACTGACATTGGTATTTGGTAGTCTTCTGTTCCAAAACTCACCACATTATCTTTCTTAGGAGTATCAAATACTTTTGTCAAATTAAATAATATCATGTGAATGCTCTTTTTTATCAATGTGAAGATATCTCTTTTTCTCCCTAAATTTTTCTATTAATAGTCTCAGTAAAAAAATAGCTTGCATGGTTAAACTCCTTGGCATAAAATCAAATTGTTTTTCTGATATACTTGTTTTATGTTGTAACCTTTACCCAACCACCCTTTCAAAATTTCATGGTATGGCTCATAAAATTAACCCCATGATAATTATTGCAATTTTGCATTCACCCTGTTTTAAATAATAGGCACTGTGGTGCTCTTTCTCCATTCATCTGCCATTTTCTTTCTTATTAATATTTTATTAAATAGTTTACTAAGCTATAATAGACTACCTCACGTATATTATTCCTCCTTTCAATCTGTTGGGTAATTTTTGAGAGAAAGAAATAGAAAGAAATATGAAGAAAAGAATTCAGATGACAGAATATTATATAAACTTGGAAGGGTCTGGTAGTAAGGGCTCTCCCTAGACCTACTTCAGACAATTGTCCAATCAGGTTATCCCAAGAAAACTTAGTAGGGGGACCTTGTCGATTCCGGTTTGAGAACACGTGGTGTCTTCACCCTGATTTTATAAAAAAGGTTCAATTGTGGTGGGAAGAAGACCAATTGGAATTCGGGTGGAAAGGTTAAAAGTTTTATAAAAAGCTACAAGCTCTGAAAGCTAAGATCAAAGCTTGGAATAAGTAGGAATTTGAGAGAGTGGAAGAAAAAGGAGTGAATTGCCAATAGGATTCAAGAAATTGATGTAGGTGAGGCAGAGAGAAGAATGACAGTAGGAGAGAGGGAAGAACGTTGGAAGTTGAAACAAGAATTGGACGAACTCATTAGGAAAGAGGAGATAAGTTGGAGACAAAAATCTAGGTGTAAGTGGTTGAAGGAGGGAGATGGGAATACTAAATTTTTTCACACCCTTGCAAATGGAAGACATAGGAAGAATAATGTGGGGAGACTGGAATGGAATGGGGAAGTGATTACAAGTGAGGAAGAGATAGCAAGAGCCTTTGTAGAGCACTTCAAAACCATTTATGACAGCCCAAGAAGAGAGAGAGAAGAACTTCCTAACCTTGAGAAACATCCAAGTTATAGAGGATTGATGGATGAGTTAGAAAGGAGTTTTGAGGTCTAAGAAGTGAAAAATGCTGTTTTTTTCAATGGAAAGATCTAAATCCCCAAGCCCAGATGGATTCACGATGGCCTTTTATCAAGATTATTGGGATATTATAGGTGGTGACTTAATGGAGGTCTTCTCAAAATTCTTTGAGAGAGGTAAGATAAATTCGGGTGCCAATGCTACTTTAGCTTTGATTCCTAAAAAGGTAAATGCAAGTCACCCAAAGGATTTTAGGCCCATAAGCTTAATTGGTAGTATGTATAAGGTAATATCAAAGGATTTAGCAGAAAGAATCAAAAAGGTACTACCATCCTTGATTTCTCCGAACCAAGGGGCATTTGTGTCAGGAAGACAAATTATTGATCAGATCCTTATTGCCAATGAGTGTGTGGATTACAAAAACAGACAAGGAGAAAAGGGGCTGATTTGCAAATTGGACTTTTGGAGAAGGCCTATGATTTGGTGGATTGGGGATTTTTATTGGAAGTTTGAGGACTAGAGGTTTTGGAGAGAGGTGGTGCAAATGATTCAAGGTTTGTTTTCTTCATGCCATTATTCCATTCTAGTTAATGGGGTAGCTAAGGATTTCTTCCCTGCAAAGAGAGGATTAAGACAAGGGGATCCTCTCTCTCCTTTCCTTTTCACCATAATAGTTGATGTTTTGAGTGTCCAGATTACTAGAGCTGATGCTAGACACCTGTTTAGAGGGTGGAGAGTAGGAAGGGAGGAAATAATTGTTACCCACCTTCAATTTTCTAATGACTTGATTCTTTTCTGTGAAGGAGATCCAGACGAGTTAGAAAACCTAAAGGTGTTGGTAGAGAATTTTGAAAAGGTCTCCAATTTGAGAGTAAATTGGAATATAAGTTGTGTAGCTGGAGTTAACAGGCAAGAGGTAGAGGTGGCTTCTTTGGCTAGACCTCTAGGTTGTGAGGTAAGTGATTGGTCTCTAAAGTATCTAGGCTTACCTTTGGGAGGAAATCCGAGGTTAGAAAGCTTTTGGTACACAGTTTTGGAAAGATTCCCAAAGAGACTAGCGGGATGGAAAAGGAACTACATCTCATTAGGGGGTAGAATCACTCTAATTAAATCCACACTAGCAAATTTGCTAGTATATTTTTTGTCTACCTTCAAAATGCCTGTTAATATTGTAGACCAAATTGAAAAAATAATGAGAGCTTTTCTGTGGGAACTTGGTGATTCTAAAAAGGATCATAGGGTAAAGTGGGAAGTGGTGTCTAGAAAGAAAGACAATGGGGGCTTAGGGATCGGAAATATCAAATTAAGAAACCCAACATTGTTAGGCAAGTGGTTATGAAGATTTCCTAAGGAGCAAGGAAGTTTATGGCACAAGGTGATAAGAAGTATTCATGGATTGGCAACAAATGGATAGGATGTTGGAATCGACCCTAGGGCTTCACGCTTTTTCCCGTGGAAAGACATTGCCAGTATCTTGCCCATCTTCTCTCCTTTCATCAAGTATGATGCTTGCTTGGGTAATAAGGTTCTTTTTTGGGAGGATTTGTGGCTTGGTGAATCTCCCCTTAAGGATAGATTCCCAAACTCATATTCCCTTTCTTTGAAAAAATTTCAAGTTATTTCTTCTTTTCATGTTTCTGGGGATTCTTGGGATCTAGGTCTAAGGAGAGGTTTGAGGGATTTAGAAGTCAGTTTGGCAAATGATCTTTTCTCTCTTCTAAGCTTAGCTTTTCTAGACCAGTCTTATCTTGATAGTAGAATTTGGATTGAATCTTCTTCAGGTTGCTTTTCATGTTCTTCCTTTTTCAATGCTTTGGTGCTCCCTTCTAACTCGGTTACCTCCTTTCCTGTTAAAGAAGTTTGGATGCTCTGGTACCTCCAAAGGTAAGGGATTTTTGTTGGGAAGTGGTTCTCCAAAAAATTAATACCTTGGAAGTGCTTCAAAGAAAAAGACCAAATTGGTACTTGTCCCCACACGTTTGTAGTCTTTGCTTGAGGAATAGTGAGACAATGAATCACCTATTATTTTCTTGCCCTTTTAGTACTCTTATATAGGATTGGTTCTCCTCTCTCTTTGGCTGTAGGTGGACTCCCTCCTCAAGTGTAGTTGATTTATTTGACCCTAGCTTTTCTGACAACCAAAAAAGAAGGGAAGGGTGATGTGGAGAACGAGGGCATCTATCTTGTGGGCAATGTGGGAAGAGATAAACAACAGGATTTTCCAAGGGAAAGAAAAATCAGCGCCTGAACTCATAAAAGGGATCACTGTCAAGACAGTACATTGGTTGAAAACTCTCGACCTATTCAAGGATGTCTCTGTAGACGACTTGATTAGAGGCTGGAGTATTATAGCAAGCTCTTCTTCTTCATCACCTACCATACAAGCAGTTTGGTCCCCTCTGGTGCAATATAATGTAAAGCTAAACTCTGATGGCAGCTCTGTGGGGAACCCTGGACCTTCTGGAATAGGGGGTGCGTTTAGAGATGAGACAGGAAAAATCTTGGCTATGTATTCTGGTCCAATAGGTCTGGGGGACTCGCTTAGAGATGAAGTGTTGGCCCTCCTCCAGGGGTTCAAATTGGCTAAGCAATTGGGCTTTCAACAGCTAGAAGTGGAAGGGAACTCAAAATTAGTAGTAGGCTGGCTGCAGTCTAACAGCTTGGGAACTTGGTCCCTTAGACAACCTGTAAGGGAATTGTTGAGAGTTAAAAGAGAGATGGATGCTCAAGTTGTTAGGACTAGGAGGTCAGCAAATGCTTTAGCTGACATCCTAGCAAAGCAAGGGGTGAATTGAGAGTTTTTGTTTTGGGAAGTTTTGTAATTTGAATTATGTTCATGGGTCACCTTACACTTTGGTAGGTGACGGTTGTATTTTTTATTTTTTAGTTAATGAAAGTTACCGTTACATATAAAAAAAAAGAATATTATATAAACTGATTTTCGACTGGTTCATGGTTCATTTAGAATTTGAATATGTAAATTGATCCTTTTTTCACATGGATTTTGTCCAATATCGGCACTGTAGTAGATGTTTAGGTGGTTGTTTTGGTATGGTTTTCTATTTTTAAGGAATTTGTTGCTAGGGTGTTATCTAAATATCCACTCTTTGTAATTTCCTTTTGTTTCATTAATAAAATTTCCTTTTATTTTATCTATATTATATTGTATTAATTCCTCGCTAGGCACTAATGATTCGTAAGTTATGGTATGACCTTAATACCTAATGTCTTTACTTCAATATTGTATTCATTGGGTTGAAATGACCTTTGGTACCTACAATGTGTACAGCCACGTGTCATACATTTCAACTTTTAGTGAAAATTCTGAGTTTGACACCTTCCCAACCATTTCCTTGTTGAATCTGGATATCATAGATAGGGAGTGGCAATATGTTAGGCCAGACTCGGCACAGGATAGGGTGTAAGGGTATTGGTCTGGGATGACCAACAAAGCTTGGATGCTCCTGGCTGGGCAAACATATTCTTTAAATGTTAACTTGCAGGTTTTCATCTTATTATTTACATATTTTGTATCATCTTTATGAAATATTTTGAAGTTAAGATGATAAATGAAAAGACAAAGATACCCTGCTTTTTATTTAATGTATATTTGATATAAGGGAATTTAATGTAAACAAAAGTTGGGGAGAAAGCTATAAATTCCCCTTTTTTGAATATATTTGATCTCAAGATTCTCTATGTTGATATTTACAAATTTTAAATCTTTATGGAGGAAGACCATAATATATAAGACAAAATGCAGTGGGTATGTGTCAAATCTGAGTCATTTAGTTGAAACAGCATCCAAGAATACTTTTAAGTCATTGTACTATTGGTATTCTATAATTTTTTAGTGAACTACAAATACATGAGTAGGCAAGGCAAGGGTTTGATATCCCTGGTGCAGTCCACCAGGCATGGACTTGGTATAAAAATCTGAGCCCAGCATAGTCCTAACTCCAAGCTAGCCTGTTACCACCACTAAAATCTATTCATAGGATAGAATCCAGAAAGTGGAAAGGTGCCTGTGTACATAAGAAAGTTATATAGCTTCTTTTACACTTTCATTTCAGTTAAAATTTACCGTAAGAGAAATCATCATTACTGATAAAAAATTATAGTAACTTGCACATTGTTTACTTAATTTTGTCAATTACTATTGTTGTTCCACATGCTTACAAGAATAGAAAACTTGCAAGATACTGAATTGTTCATTTTATCTTGATTTCATAGGTTATGAGAATAAAAGAAAACAAAATCTTTCTGAAAGAATGAAAGAGATAGGAAGAGTTACTGATAAACTTACGATGTTACTGTTTAACCAGTTAGCATGGAGATTGAGTCCAGTTCCATTTTCAGTTTTTTGGGAGGCTTTGTTAGAAAGAGAAAATGATAACATCAAAGGAAAAAAGGACACAAGAAGTATGTTGGGTAAGTAGTGTATCCAGAATCCAAAAATTCCAATAGATCATCTTTT
Source organism: Nelumbo nucifera (assembly GCF_000365185.1). The sequence goes on from NW_010729203.1 coordinate 555,365, forward strand.
GGTGATGGCTTCTGGTTGGCTATGGACCTAACAGAACAGGATACATAATCTTGCATATTTTGCATTTTTGTACAATCTGTATTTAAGAAATCTCTCTTTTATGCAAACAAGGAGGTGATATTTACATTAAAATGCAATTTTTTCTCATTTTAGCAGTTTTCATCCTTTTGTGCCATACCTCTGAATGTCCTCATACTTTGTTGCACCTCATAAGTCTGAACTATCGTTTATCCAACAAAATTTTACCTAAAAACTCCATCTATATACCCTAGATTCTAGAACTTTTCTATTTTCTTCACACAGACTTACTCTACCATTCCTAACCTACCCAATCTCTATTTTTCATCCAAAAATCATTCCTAAACCATATTTTAACTGATTAATGCCTTCCTATACTCAAGTTTAGATAATATAATGTCACTCTATATCAATTTGGTATTAGAATTATCAACCTTTGTCATTAGGAATTCAATTCTAGCTCCACTATTGCCCTTCCCCAGTGAAAATAAAAAGGACAAGGCATTTATTAGTGTGGGAACTCTCTTCAACATATGGTGGTAAAGTGTTCAAAGTAAAGTTAATTCCACACCAACACCACGACTTCTTCATGCCTTGTTGAATCGGCCTAACTTAAGGATACCAAGTTTCCACCATGATAGCAACAAACGTGCACAAACATATGATGCCTAGATGCAAACACGGATATGGAAAATGAGAATAGAAACATAGTTTCCATGGTGACACCTGGGCAGGCATCTAGAAGTATGGTTATTTTGGGATCACCTTGTGCTTCGCCTTGACATTTTTATATGGAATTCATGCCAAATTTTGGTATAGAAAAACTAGACCTTATAATTTGTAAAAGTAAAGGTGAAGGGGGTAAAAGGGCATCATGAAATACTATTTTCAATTTAAAAGAGCTATACAATTGGTTTAACGCAAGAAGATAAGTAGAATTATCAGGATAGTGATGAAAGATTAATATGGTAATAGGCTTTGGAATGATGTTCTATATAAAGATAGCATTATCATTATCATCTTTCTCTCATCCATCTCTAGCAGAATAGGGTCTTTGCCCCTCCATTTAGTACTTTTTTTTCTCTTTGCAACCACTCATGCCTATCTTCTTATTTTCCTAGGCAATAAAGAACTTCTCTGTTGCCTAGATTCTCCTTTTAGTGTCTTGACAATTATAGATACAACTCTCTATTTCCTAAGATCCCAGACATGGATATGGGCAATAGTATTCTATTTGACATGCTTAATTGCTTACATCATGTTTTTATATCTACTTTTATGAAGCTATATAACACTCTAAATGCTAGTATCCTGCCAAATTTAAGTAAACTTCTAACATCTACAGATTTTTGTAGTATGATGTGCTAACACATTTTAAAAGTGTTAACATTATAGATAATACTCCATAAGTGCCCATGCAATATCTGCTAAGCAAGTACAGGCATCCAGGTATCATAATCACCAAATCCTGGCATAGGATTCTAGCAACAAGTGCTTCATAACTTTACTGAAAATCACCCTAAACACCAATTTGATCTCAATGACGTCAAAGAGCAGAACTTGGGTTTAGAAACCACATTCCCGCCTACCATGATCAAGTCGGATAAAGCAAGAGAAGGCCCAATTGCTCGACAAGATCTAGCAAGCAATTATACTAGCCATAATAGACTTTTCTGAACATTAAATGAATATATAAGACATTAGAGAAAATGTTACATGAACAAGGAATCTGGGTAACAGAAGCATCTGCTCCTAGAGAAAGATGTACGAACGTTCTAGAAAGATGTTGATAGCTGAAATAGTTACATCACAAATATGAATAAAGCTCAGTAACCAGAAGAAATCATGGGGGAAATTCAACAGGGCAAAAAATAAGAAAGAAAGTAACCCTTTTTTCTTATAAATTCAAGGAAAATAGAAGTTAGAAAACAATAAAAGGAGGAGAAAATTATAAACAGAAGTACTAATCACTCTGATCTCTGTAAATCATTAAAAATATAAAGGAATCAAATCAATGTTCATATAACAAAGATAATACTCTAAACGCCACAATAGATCCCCATGAAGAAACCTTTCTGAGGATAGAAACTAATGGAACTTCCAGAACCAGATGAAAAAGCTCATTCTTTGTATCATACCTTTATCCTTTTGGCCTCTGCAGCAAAGCTCAAAGAAGCAGTTAAGAGCCCCAGAAAAACTACGGTAGCACAGACCAGCAAAACCTTTCTCTCCATCTCCTCCAAAACTCTGTCTGTGTTCCTCCCTGCGTGCTTTTGAAGTTGATGGTGCGGAGTTCAAGAAATGTAGCTGCAACGGAGAGCTCAAAGTTCAAACTTTTCTGACGGTGGATTAGGGAGGTAGGTAAAACTGAAAATATGATTAGAAAAGGGGGTCAGTTAATAATACATGAAAAGATTCCTCTTTTAAGGGCAATCTTTTAATGGGAACACTCCTATAATTTGCATTTAAGATTTATTTAAACTTACCCTGTATTTGCATTTTACTAAAACACTCTTATAATTTGCAATTTATTTACTTAATAGATTTTTCATTAAAAATTATTTATTTTCCCATATGAAAATAGTAACATGATCATCTAAAATAATTGAAAAATATTTAAGGGAATAGACTTGTGGTTGTTTATTCCAAAAGTATTTCTAAATTGATCATCAATGATTGTTTATTCTAAAAGTACTTATAATACTTTTCGTGTAGAAAATAAAATTGATCAAAAAGATAAAAATAAAGTGGTTGTCAATGTTTTATTTGGGGCAAAAATGGTATTTTTGTTTTTAATTTCTTTTGATTAAATTTGTTTGAATAGATATTATGGTTAAAATTGTCATTTTCTATTTTTATATAATGAAAGGCTGATTAAGTAAATTGATTGCAAACTGATGGTGCGCAATCCGGCTGGTCCTAGCTGTCAACGACCTTGCCTCTGAACGGAGCTACAGGGAGCCTGAAACAGAGAAGATGAGGAAGCTCCAGGGGGAACCCGGTATGACTGCTCCGAAGCTCAAGTTAGAATTCTTTCAAAGGCAAGATAAAACCAGA
>NW_010729203.1:561615-586948 GCF_000365185.1 Nelumbo nucifera
ACCTTGCGGGCGAGGTTCCTGACCCGCCTGCGAGCTGCGAGGCGGGGGTGATTTTTCTCTCTCTTCGGCCTGGGGACGAGGCCTGGCTGTTAGGGGGTTCTGGGGCCAGGAGGTTTCTCCCCGGTGAGGGCGTCCACCCTGAGGGGAGGCCTTAACCGGTTTCGGGGCAGGATGCCGAGGTGGAAGCAGTGACTGGTTCAAGGGTAGTTGGGGGAACTGCTGCTGATAATGATGTTGGGAGATGTTGTGCAGTACTTGGTGCTGTTGGAGCTGGTGTTGGTGGAATTGTTGCATTTGGGCTTGCATTGCCCGCATGCATTGCATTAGGTCATCCAACCGGTTTTGGCCGGTTGCCAGGGGGACGGCAGTTGGTTCAGTGAAGGTTGTCTCGATCGGGAGAGGAAAGGGGATGCTCATGGCAGGAAGGTTTACGGGCGCCACTGCTTGTGGCGCATTCAAGCTAGGGATCCCATCCACTGAAAGGGGGATGGTGAACTGTCCGACGCACACCACGAGGACTTGAAGTTGTTCCCCAGTGGTGTTTGTCTTCGTGCCACGTCCGGCGTTGCTGGAAGAAGCCATGAGTGTTGGGGTTTTTGAAGGAAAGAGGTTATGAGAGTTTAGAGGGAGGCTTTTAGAAGCGTTCCCACAGACGGCGCCAATTGATGGGACGCAATCCGGCTGGTCCTAGCTGTCAACAACCTTGCCTCTGAACGGAGCTACAGGGAGCCTGAAACAGAGAAGATGAGGAATCTCCAGGGGGAACCCGGTATGACTACTCCGAAGCTCAAGTTAGAATTCTTTCAAAGGCAAGATAAAACCAGATGGCGCAAAGTTCACGTACCTTGTTCTTGGGGGTAGGGAGCCTTTTGTAGCCACCTCGTGCACTCACTCCTAAGCTTCTGTCAGGTCGGGTACGATTACCTCTGGTCTCTTGCCAGTTCGGGTGTCATCCCCTCTGCTGGTCAGAACCGCCACTGCTCCCTTTTGTCGGAGCCGTCTCTGCGACTGGCGATGACGGTGGCAGGTGGCTATGGTAGGTGACCGTTGAAGTAAGGCTGTCAAGCGTCAGATCCCAAGTCAGTCAGATGCGCCGCCCTTGGATACGGACCTCCTCGGAGTCAGGTATGGTACGTTTGTTTAGTTCGGCGTCTCGGAGGCGAAGTGCTGGAGTGGCGAACGAGGTGAAGTCTTGAGTTCGGATAGGGGAGTGTCTCGAACTGCCATGAGGCGGGCCAGTTTGGGTCACTGCCTTGTGTGGCTCGAGGCCTATGGGAGAGTTCGGGCTCCTCGTAGGGAGGTTGGGCTCCTCGTAGGGAGGTCGGGCTCCTCATAGGGAGTTCAGGCTCCTCGAAGGGAGTTCGGACTGTTGGTTTCTTCCCTTTGGTGCTTGCGCCCTGGGTGCACTGTTGTGCCGAGCTATTTGCTTTTGCCACGTGGAGTGATTGCGAGGTCGGGCCAAATCTTCTTTCATCACAAACTATAAGAGATATTTTAGTAAAACACAAATTATAAAGTAGGTTTTAGTAAAATACAAATTATAAGGTAAATTTTAATAAATTAGTGAAACTATATGGGATGTTTAGTAAATGACCCTTTTTTTAATTAGGGTAAAATACAAAAACCTCCTCTAAAATTTCTGACAATCATAAAAATCTCCCCTATAGTTTCAATTTAACAAAAACCTTGTGAACTTTTAAAGAATTTGACAAAAACCTCCCTTCCGCCATAGACGGAAAACGTTGGATCGATGTATCAATTTCTTTCAAATACCCATTTTACCCTTTTTGTTTTCTTGTTCGGCCCTAGGGGTGTAAATGGATCGAGTTCGAATCGGATCAGGCAATATCCGAATTCGAATCCAATTAAATATTTGAATATTTGATTCGACTCAAATTCGATTAATTAATTATTTTAGATAATTAATAAATATATAAAATAAATATTTTATTGATATAAAGTATAAAATATATAAATTATTTATATAACTTAATTATTATATAAAATATTTTATATATTATGTATAAGAATTAAATAATCGATCGAATTCGGATATTTATCGAATCGAATCAGGTCATATCCGAATTTAAATTCAACTAACTATTGAGTAAGAATAGGATATCCGAATTCAATTCAATTATATCGAATATCGAATTTGAAATCTAATTTTCAAATACCATTGACACCCTTACTTGGCACTGCTGGCAGTAGCTCCGATGAGGAGAAGGATTTATCATAATGAACCCATGATTTACAGGTTAAGCTTAGATATGGATATTCAAATGCCAAAGACAGATTGACGGAAATGGAGGCTGAGCACAAATCAAAGGAAGTGCGACTACTGACTTCGTCTTTGTCTCGGACATCAAGACCATAAGAGATCGAGAAGTTGTCGTCGGTGAAGAAAAGAGATGTTTTGAGCATTGTAAGCTGGGTTTCCTCTTCGTAGCAAAAACTCTCTCGAACCAAAATTCCTCTTCTCATGTTCATTAACAACTGCAATCACTCAATCACATGTTTCATTCAAATCTCTTATACCCACGAATAATTAACTCAATCTTCTACTGTGGAAGAATAAGAAGAACTGAAGAAGAAAAGATTGAAACTTGGGACTAAGAGTTGAGGGAGTGCGACTGTTGACTGCATCTTTTGTAGGAACCATCACTTGTGGCCTTATGTTAATACTTGATGTCCACGTACGCGACACTCCCAGCTCTTTGACAAACCTCTCTGCCTCTCTCTCTCTTCCCCTCCTACGTTTCAGCTCAAATATCTAAAGCTACTTTACACTTTGTCTGGAATAGGCAGAACTGTCCATCAAATCGGGACCAACTCATTTCCATAAAAATTCCTCCTCACTAGAACTGATTCAACTGACGAGTAGTAAAATCAGTATTCTAGAGAAAACGAGTAAGGGAGAAAACTGATTTTCTCATGCAATTCGATTCATTACACATGTGGTATATGATCCATTACCTGCATGCTGCTTCGTTTAAAACAAACACCCACATTCATTATCTGGATGGTAGAGAAAAAAGTTGTTGTAAAGCTAGACAAAAAGCTCATCAATTTCATAAACTCATCATCACATTGATCAGGATAATCCATTGTCTAGGATAAACCAAGTGGAAAAGTGAGAATTTAACTTAATGAAAAAGTGCAAATTCCTTGTTTTCTATTTGCCACTGTTAAAGGTAGAAGTGGAATCCCAAGTTTAATTTAATGGGAATTCAAAAGGGTAAAAAACAGGGGTATCAACGGATTTGAAATACTTGCTACGGATGAGGGATGAAATTGATAAACAATCCTCCTTTTTGAGTTTTGAATAGAATATAAATATTTGTGGATGGGTTTTTGTTTTCAACTTTTCATTTGGTCAGCTTGATCCAAAATCACAACTCATGTTGTTTACTCTCTATATGGGAATCTAGTTGAAATTCCTCCTAAGGCGGAACACACCACCACCCCTTTACCTTTTTCGTCTAAAAGTGAAAATCATAACATAGCAACAATTACCAACCAACACTGTGACGAGATCGGCTTCTTTCAGGGCAAAGTTGTGCCCACGCCATTCTAACAATTTTTTTCACCTTTGCATTGGGAATATATCCCCATTAAATAAAGAACACAAGTAAGAAAATGTTCTCAATGCAAGGCAATAGAGAGTGCTCGAACCGGCTTTGCCCTGACTGAAGCCGAACTCCTGAACAATTGGAGCAATCTATGTTTTATCTTTGTGAGGGAAAAACTTGAACTCGACTAACTGGTATGCAATAAAGGGCCATTGGGAGCTGAGAAAGCGGATTTGCGAACTGGTAGCAACCATTTGGATCACAGGTGGCAGGACTGAGGTGTTTATAGGGAGATTTTTTTTGTTGATTTCGTATAGGGGTATTTCAATAAAAATATATGTACATTAATTTACAAAAAAGGTAAAATAGGTATTTTAAAGAAATTGATGTTCTGTCTAACATATTCTGTTTGGGTCAATGACCAAAGGGAGGATTTTGTCAAATTCTTTAAAAATTCAAGGAAAGTTTTTGTTAAAATAAAACTATAAGGAGATTTTTATGATTGCCAGAAATTTTAGGAGTAGGTTTTTGTATTTTACCCTTTTAATTAATAAGAGAAGTAGAGAACAATATGTATCACTTTATCAACCCTAGAGGAGTGTTATCTATTGAAAGATGGACGGTCCTTAATGTGTATAAAACTCTAGTATCATGACAGGTGGCTTAAAGAGGTTGAAAAAGAGAGGACCCACATACCCACAACACCATTAGATCATGTATGAGATGGCCAGATGGGTGGAATCAGGAATCTGTCCTGCTCTTTCCCTTGTAAATTATTCAAAACTCAAAAGAATGCCCAACAATTAGACCAAAATTACTGAAAAGTCTGAGATGACAAAATCAATCGCAGTACAAGAGTGGGATGGTGTGTAAAGCGTCTTTGTGTTGGTGTTGCGTCATGTATCTGTGAAGACCATAGACCTGGTTTCAAGTTTCAAGTTTCAACCAGACGGAGGAAGGACCAACGAGAACGGTGGCCTCCCTGCTTAGTGATTTCAATACCTTTTTAATAGATTGGTACACTGACAGCCAACAGATTGGAGTAAGATGATTTAATGCCACCAACGTACTGTGGGGTCTGTTTTCATTTTTCAATTAGAGACCTTGAAGCAATGACTTTTGTTGACAATGTCAGACTTGAAAGCCCTCGCTAAAGATGTGGGTTAGGATGGGGCCCATAACTTGACAGGTGTACAATGTCTCAAAGGAATAGGAATTATGTATGGCCCGTTTGGCACGTCTTTCCGTGCAGTTTTTTCGGCTACTTACAAGTTGGGAAGATTGAAAGTCGATCTATTCTCGTTTGGTATGTGAAAGATGTTGCCTCCAAAAGATGGAGTGCCAAAAAAACACAGAAAATCCATTTTAGACTGATTTCGGAAAGCTCCAAATAAAGCTTCCTGCATCTTTCGCGTTTTAATCTTACATGGAAATGCTCGAAATGATGTACGAAAAGATGCATATCTGCCAAACGATCTTCAGGCTATTCAGATCTTATGTCAAAAGCTCAATACGTCTATTGACTGTCAGAGCTACAAAAAAATCTTCTCAAAAAAACTTACCAAAGCTGTGCATTGCCTTGGCCAAAAACCGTGACCTCGCCAATTTAGTTTTGCTGAGGTTAAGCTTAGCTTTGGCTTCTGTTACTACTGCTGCTACTTTTAGGTAAGCAATGCTTTGGTTGTATCAGCTCCCCCTCATCCCAATGTCAATTAGTTGTGCAGTTCTCCCAGAGGATTTAGTCCTCACAAAATTGCCCTCACACGTCCTCATAGCTATTTCTAGTCGTGTATTTGGAATATCTTGTTATCATGTAAATATATATTCGCAATGCACAGATGCCCGGAATCTGAAGACAGTGTGAAGTCGGTCTTGTCTCTTGTGGGGACCAAATCCCTATTATTACAAGTGAGCCAATACACGGCTGGGACTCTGAGTGGTGTGAGGACCACTTTTGTGAGAAAAAATTCCGATTAGTTATAAGGATGAGTGCTTAGTTTACGCCTATGGCGCTTTCAAATACAAGGCAGATGCCCATTGATGGAGTCGTCCAAACAATATGGTAATGGCATTGGCTCCTTATAGAGCGCCCCACATGCACCTCACAGAAAATCTCGACATGCAATAGAAACATCTCTTCATGCTAATACGAATTTACATTGGTGACACATGCCTCATATACACATCTCAGCGTAAGTTGAGAATATCTTTCGTACCTGCATTGAGAAATGTTTTCAATACATGATTGGGATATCCTAGGGGTGTCCATCGCAAAATTCCGCAAATGCCCAAGATGTACGAAGAGACTGAATCTACTCTTCACACTTGACGCCTCCTATGCACATCTTATCATGCATTGTAGGGCTGTTCACGGGCTGGGTTGGGTCGGTTTATTGCAGTTTTTCCAACCGATTCGACCTGGTTAGATTACCTGACATAGAAATCGAAACCGACCCAGTGTTAAGCAAAACCGACCTGGTTGGTTTGAGTTGGGTTGGGTCGGTTTCAGTTCTAAGTTCATCCTTATGATAAAATCTTGCTAATTTTAAAAACAGTCATAAATTGAACATCATTTCAGCCATCTCCTATGATAAAATTTAAATGAAAAGTTAATCACAAAAGTTGTTCATTAACCACTGTTCACTAATCCAAAGTTTCTTGCAACCATTCAAAAACTAGGTGGCCTAATAGGCTTTGGAATTTCATGTTTGAACTAGAAGCTAAGTCGGTTCGGTTTCGATTTTCTTGTGTAAAAACTAAAACCGACCCGAATCATCGGTTTTTATTAATTTGTACAACCCGAAACCGACCCATGCTGATAAAAACCCGGCCGACTCGGGTTGGATCGGTCCGGGTTGGTCGGTTTAATCGGGTTGGGCCTTCTTATGAACAGCCCTAATGCATTGGAAATATCTCCCAAATTTATTAATTATTATTCACAGGAAATGTTCTCAATATACGGTGGATATGCGTACGAGGCGCTCAATTTAGGAGGAGCAGATCGCGTCACATGTATGAGATGTGCCAGGAGGGCGTGTGGAGTGCCCACGTGGGGAGCCAATAATATGGGCTAAAAAAATGACGGAGTGTTTAGTCTTTACATGAAGACCAATAAAAAGTTAAAGATAATTAATTCATTTGATAGTAGTAGTTGGGAGAAAAGGTTGGTACGTATAATTCCGTGTTAACGATACTTGCACGCAACCTCCATTCCATTTAGACCAAAATTGGATTTTCCTCAAGATAAATTATAAAATATCCACACGAATTACTTTCTCTGTTTTCTTTTATTGCCCTTTTCTCTTAAACCCCCCAGTCCCCAGAGACCGAGACACTACTCTAGGAGAGAAATTAATGGAAGTTGGTCTCTGTCGCTCACACAGAAATCGGCAGAGAGAGGATGATTCCTTGCTAGTGCCACAACCTTCCATCAACGACAAAAATGGCAGCAATAAGCATTATTCCGATGTCGGAATCGTTGATTCTCTTATGAAGTTCAAGCTCTTCGTCAACCCAATGGAAGGAAATTGATGTAATCCCCGCTTTATATGAGAAAGAGAAGGAAAGTGGTGCAAATTTTGTATCCATTGTTTAGATGCAAAATTTGCATCATTACAAAGGATGCAAAAATTGTATCTTATTCAGAGTTGCATCACAAGGGAATAGAGCCTACAGGAATAACTTTTTTGGGTTTGCTTGTGATGCAGTGAAATGAAAAGGGTGAAAATCATCTACATTTTAAGTCCAAATACTCATGAAAAAAATTTTAAATGACTTGGGTGAGAACAATGGATGAAAATGAGAGGTAATTAGGTGGCTTCCTATTCTCAAATAATAATGGAAAGAAAGATGAAAATCTGATTATTGAGAAACAGAGGTCCAGACTCCAGGGCTGAAGAACTCATTTCCTTTCTCATGCGGGGAAGAGCATTCTTTTGAAGAGTACGGCTGCAGCTATTCCAACATATCAAATGGCTACTCGCTTCTTCTCCAAAGATTTCTATGGTTTAATTCAAAGTTTAGAGAGGGATTTTTGGTGGGGTGACAAAGATGAAAAGAAATCCATTCACCTGAGGGCTTAATGCAGCGTACTAAAACTGAAGGGTGGTTTGGCTAATCGCAGCCCTCACCAGAAAAATAAAGCCCAAATTATGAAACTGGGGTGGCATTTCCTAAAATATCATAAGCTAATGGTAAAGTTCAAGCTCTTCGTCAACCCAATAGAAATTCATCTTAAACTGTCGAGCTGAACTCTCTATGGGAGCTCTTTGGAACGTTGGCAGCGGATGGAATATTTTGGATCCCGGAGTGCACATATTTCAACAGAAACAAAGAGGCGGATCACCCCATTTGAGTTTGAAAGTTGCAGCCCTCATTGATTATGAGAACAATTGCTGGAACTTGCATGGAAGGAGGGGGTTATTCGTGGATTGTTAATTTGGGGCTGATATTTATTCTAAAATCCTTTCCTGAGCAGTGTGAATCCTGTGAAGACTCTCTGATGCGGTCGTTATCCACCCATGGTCAGTTATCAACAGCAAGTTTTTACTCATGCTTAATTCAGCAAGAAGGAGGCCAATCTTCCTCTTCCCAATTTGCGTTTGCGGAAACCCACGACCACCTATTTTTCCAATGTGAATGGGCAACTCAAGAGCTATCTGGTTCGTTTCATCATTGGGTTTTCTCCATATGCTCTCTCCCTCTCTCTCTTTTATGTGGAAGGCAAGGTGCAAGTTGGCTCTTGAGAATATTAATATGAAATCCACGAGATGGTTGCGAGTGTTGAGGCCCAGATTGCTGAGTTAAGTAGCAGAGTTAAAACTCCCATCTGTTATTCTTCCAAACTCAGTTGATATTTGTCCTTCGATTTCTCACTGGACAAGAAGACCCCCGGGTGGTTCCTTTAAGCTTAATTTCGATGGTGGGACTTCCAATTAGGTTTCGGGTATTTGATTAGTGATTCGTGATATGCATGGTGCTTTTTGTTATGTAAGGACTGTTTGTATTCCAAAGGTCTCGGCTCTGGAATCCAAAGCCCGTGCTTTGCTGGAAAGCTTTAAATTTTGTTTGGAACTTGGGCCTTCTGAGGGGATGCCAAGATTGTGATTCAGGCTCTGTTGGAGACGTTGTCTCCTTCTCCATGGCGAATTCAACGTACGATAGCCGATTGGAGAGCTCTTCCTGGCTAAGTTTGGTTTGAATGTTCATAGGATTTACACCTGGTTGGTGTTTCCTAATTTTATTTTAGCGCTTCCAAAACTTCCCTCATGGTATTGATGTGGTATCTATTGGCATCTAAATGTCAATAAATGAATTCATCATTGCTTTTCTCCGTTTTTCAAACAAATCAAATACAAAATGTTTAATCAATAAGCATCTACCATTTTAAACACATAATGTTTTCGCATTGTGAGGCTTTAAAAAAAGACATGCATGCGTGAGTCATTGGAAGCTATCCCAAGTTCCCAATTCAATAAAAAAATTTAAATTGAAACGGGTCAAATTCATCTTGGCCCAACCCAAGTTGCACTTCCATCTAGAAGAGTTTGATTAGAGGCAAGCCCCAAGACATGCAAACACTGTCTTCTAACTAAACACAGCCTAATTGAAATAAGTAACGACTGCTGTCTCACATCATTTGAGCTCAAAACCCCATGTTTCGCCAAGTAAGACTATGCCACAGAATTGATCCAATTTGTGGAAGTTGAGGGTCAAAATGAATTTGATAACTTCAATTCCTCTGATCCTGATGCAGCCTTCTAGTTAAGTGTAGAGCAGCCAATGAGTCAAAGACAGGTCAAAATGGGATGATCTAGCTCTGTCAAAACAAATTAATGTTTCAACAAGTTAAGGAAATCAATAAGAGAGAGTAACATCAAAATCAAATCATTGCTAGCTCTAGCTATTCATAATTGTATTATTTCCTTCATAGGAACCTAATGAAGCTAGAAAATTTGATCAAAAACACAATGACACTACAAATGCAAACAAAAATAGTATCAAATACGTGAAGTAGCATCAGTACTATTTATCTAGAATACAAATTTGAACATTCATTGAATTTTCATTCACACTACATTTGTTTCATTGACAATTAAGGATCCATGTTCGTAAGAATCTGCAAAAGTTTTAATGCCATTTGCCAACATGATATAATTCTCCTACTTTATTTGGGCTGGGGACTGATAAAGCCGGGTGCTCACGCTACTGGAGTAACCCCAATACATAATAAAAATGAGAAAAAGTAGAATGAAATGGTTTGATCGAAAACTATCTATGGAACTAGTGTGAATAATGATCTAATACTTGTTGAAGGTTCTAGAAGAGTTAGAGCTAGAGACAGACAAAAAGACCACATGTTAGTGGGACAAGGGTGGATACATATTGTGAATAAGATACATATTGCTGACCCCATGTTATTAGGGGTGGCAATTGGGTGGGTTGGGTTGGGTTTCAATCTAATCCATCTAACCCGTCAACCCATTAATGATCCATTTATATAAAATTAAATGGGTTGGGTTCAACCTAAACCTGCTTTAACTCAATTTAATCTGCCTAAATCCATTAATCTTATATTTATGGATTTAAAAAATAAACTCTCTCTCTTAACAATTAAGTTGGTTGTAGCTTGGTGGTTATTGTAGTTATTATTTACATAAGTGGTGAAGGTTAAAATCACATTACATGCATGTTATTTTTACACAAGCGGCGAAGCCATTTGATTATATTCGGATTTCGGGTTTGACCGAACCACTTAGGTTCAAACTAGTCAGATCAACTTAAACCGCTTAGGTTTATGGGTGATTAAACCGTTTAGATCTGGATCAATTTGGACGGACCAGATCAGACCGGTTCAGTCAATGGTGGATTGACTTGGACCGGACCATATCAGGTTTGTGCATTGGTTCGGGACCGGATTGGTTGACCCAAACTGGGTCAATGTATCTAAATCGGGTCAGTCCATATTTGGGTCGAGTCATGTGGCTATTTGTCGGATGGACGGTATAGATTGGGCAAAGCACGTGGAGGTCGAATCATCCCGCCCAAAACCATTTCGGATTCGGATCGACTTGTACTGGGTCGGGTTGGAGTGCGTGAATATTGGTTGGACTGGACGACCCAAATCGAACAGAGCAAGCAACAGTGAACCATCCCGCCCGAGGTCTATTTCGGATTCAGGTCGATCCGGATCAATATATATTGGATCGGGTCAAACCACGTTGAATTGGTCTAGACTCGGGTCAAATTGATTTGGATTTGTATTGGGTGAAGTGTATTGATCGAAGACAAAACTAAATTTAGTCAATTATTAATAGAAAATTAATGCATTAATTATAAATTATTTAATTCAAATGAAGAAAATACAAAAAAAAATGCTAAGGAATTAATACTTATTTCTAGTTAACCCAATGGTTATCCACAACCCAACCCATTTAAATGGGTGGTTTGGGTTAAAAATTACCACCCCTACATGTTATTGGGACAAGGGTGGATTGAATTGAGTTGAGCTGAGGCTATATTTATTCAGATTATAAAAGTGGACCTGGCATATTGCACTTGATTCTAAGGTTTGAAATTTTAATATGTATCGGGCCGTATCCAGGAGGTGTTTCAAGATTTCGGTTCAGGGGGTGGATGGACCTTAAACTGGCCCCTCTGAAACAGATTAGAAAAAAAAAAAGAAACTATCGATATGCCTTAACCAATGTTTTGAGCATATACTGCATATCGATATTTTGAACCTTGCTTGATTCACTTTTTCCTTTGTTTTGCAAAAATGTTTACAGTAAAATTTAGGATAAATTACAAACAGCCCCTTGTACTTGGGGGCTAGTGACTTGGTTTTGCAATACAGACCTCACTGAACTTTTGAGTATCAGCACTTAATACCGCCATTAACATTCTGTCAATTAATTTCATGAAATGTTATTTTGAACATTTCTAAAACCTCATATTACCTTTATGCTGTGTGATTGTTGTATTTTTGAAAAACGTGATGCAATCAGTGAAAAGTTTTACATCGATTTTATTGATATAGATACTATATCAATAATCAATGTAAAGCTTTACATATGATAAGGTTTTACACTAATTCACAATGTTAAATTTTACTCCATTCAAACGCACACAAAACTGAATCAGAGTGGAGTTTTATGTCGATCATTATTACACTCTTTCCAAATGCAAACAAAACCGAACCGATGTAAATGTTTACATCGTTCCGATTCCAAATATAGTCTTTATGTTATTTTGTGAGACTATTCTGTTTTTTAACATATCTTTTCTAAAATCCTCTCACATGCTTCTCTCAACTTTCTTTCAACAAAGTTCATATAATTTTGAATGAACAATTTAATAATTTTACATTCACTATTAGTCCTATTAACAAGTTGGGGGCAAAGTGATGGAATTTGAAAGTTTGGAAGGGCTAAAGTGTTACCAACCCCTAACAAGTGAGTGACTATTTGTAATTTACCTTAAAATTTATGTTAGTACCACAACATTTGTATCCCTGTCTTGTCTAAAATTTGTATCCAACTAGAATATATTACCCAGTGGACAAGAAATTTTCCCAACAGTTGTTTTAGTATGGAATTAAAATTTCCTAGAATATTCTGTTCAAGAAAGAATATCTTAGGAAACAAGTACTTGAAATTTTTAGAAGCTCTTTTCTAAAATGAATAGAATTTGGTGTTCCTCTTATTGAAAAGGACACATTGAACTAAAAGGTAAACCCCCCACCCCCAATTGTATCAACGAGAATGTTGGTAGTGAGAAGCTTTATTTTTCAAATTGCTCCCAAACATGGAAATAATTTCTTTTCATATGCAACAATAGAATTCAAAAAACTTTTATGATAGTTACTTTGGTTTTGATGTTGGTCATAAAAATTAAATTTGATTTTATAATATCAAATTATATATTTACCTTTACTTGCATGCGCACATAATACATGCCCTTTACACTATTATCAACTGGAGCCAAAAAAGTTTTAAATAGAAATAGATGAAACCTGGAAACAGATGATAGAAATAGGGTAATGGGGCATGTGTAAATATGACATGATATGATATGGTATGTGTAAATATGACATGAATAGGGTATTGACCTTATTATTATCGGGTAAGGGAACCGCTCACATCAGTGGAAGCTCAGATCTCCTATAAGTTCTCTGCGCATAGCATTCAACGGCATATTGAAAATATCTCCTATAAATGCATGTTAAATTAATAAGGAAATATTCTCAATGTGCAGTTAGATGCCCATACTTGCAAAGTGTATGTGAAGTTTTTGCTGCAAGAGATATCATCGCCATCAATAGGCTTGTACTTTGTCCAGGACTCCCAGTTGCAGGGTTGGATGATAGTAATAAATGGAACCAACCAAATCAACCACTTACTAAAGATGAGATGAAGCACCAGTAGGCAGCAACTGTGTAGAGAAATTGGTGGTGAAAGAGGCTGAGATTTGAGACAATATTAAAGTTGCTAATTGTTGAAAAACAAAAAGGTGGGCCAGTCAGTGGCTCACCGAATTTGCAATTGGTGGCCCATCGAACTGAGCCCATCATTTATTCAGTGATACACCAATTAATCGGTGGCACATCATTTGCAAACCACCGGTTATGGTTTGCTTAACTATGAAGAAAATTTTCATAAAAGCCCATTATACCCCTCAGCTCAAGTATAAATAGGAATCCCTTTTATGTTATTTCTCATTTCATTTCAGCGTATAGTGTATACAGTGTGTTGAGAGGAGTATTGAGTGCTGAGTACGGGTGTAATTCTGGTGAGATTATTTTGTATTATCCTGTTTATAATAAGAAGGAAGCTCTGATTTGCTGCCTATAGACATAGATAATTTGGCCAAACCACTTCTGTGCACGTACAAATTACGTTATTTCCGCTATACAATTCCAACACAAACCCTAAAATTGATTGGACTTCTTCCCTTGGCTGCGCCCAAGAAAAGTAATGTCGGATGCTATAATTTTTTATTTATACATTCAAAAACCTGTCTGAGAACGTCTTCACTGTCTTCACTTCACCCGGAAATGGAATGCCATCATCTACGTTCATTAACAACTAAAAAACTTTTTACAGACTCAAATTCTTTTCGACTCTGCTCCTCATAAAGACAATGCTTTTCAAACCTAGGCGCTTCAGCTCTTTTCTGAAACCTAGAAGCTGCAAACTAAAACCGACGAGTTCACACTCAAAACTACATATGGAAAGCAAAGCAGATAAATGCGTATAAGGGGATTTGAGGAGCCTGAACTGAAGCACCGGAATGAAATATGACAACATCATTCAGTCTGGTGGAATCTGTTCACATCAAGATTGAAATCCAAAAATAAATACGTTTTTGGTATTGTGCTTATTTACAGTTAAACATCAGATATTTATTTACTTGGTATGGTCAATGTTTGGCAAGGTAGTTGAGAAAATTTGGGCAACTAATCCTACCTTGTGTGACTGACACTTGTCCCTCTATCCAAGATGCTGAAAAAGTCCAAATGGTTGGTAAAATCTTGCATAAGAAGGGCCATCCCTTCCAACAGCAATATTTTTGTACCGTTGAGAGTTAGAGGTCTCATTATAAATATGGTCCTTTAGTCTACCAATTATATATACTGAAATTTTCTGAGAAATCCTCACTTGGACGCTGCCTCCTTGGTTCATATTCACGCCTTCACTGTCTTCACTTCACCAGTGATGCCTCCTTGCTATTGCAGGATTTATCAGGTACATTGGCTGAAAGAGCTCTCTTTATCTGGACGGTCTTGGGTTCTTTGAGTTTCAGAATCGTGAAGGTCTGTTGTAAACTGTTTTAGGGAGTTTGCGGAGACGAAGATTCATTATGTTCAGATGATCACTGTGAGCGTACAGGCATCACTGGTTCCTACGAAGCAAGTCCAAGCTTACATACGAGGACGGGGATTGAATTAATGATTTTAGATTTCAATGAAACTCAAAAGTTAATCTAAAATTTTGAGATCTCGGCTATTTATTTCACTAGAGATTTCCTAATTTTACATTTTTTTGGCTTCATAAAACATTATAAAATATTAATAATGCAATGGAAATTTAAGTAAAGAAACCATCCAAAATTCCAAATTTTTTGAAAAAACAATTCCATCATAGACCAAGAGTATGAAATGGACGAAGCTTCTGAAATTTAAAATCTTGTTTCAATGCAAGAATATACCAAAAAAAGGTGCAATGTCAGAGGAATTTACCTGGATGAATTCCAAAGTTGAACCTATTTATTCGATGTTATTATTTTTAGATGCAGGATTTATTTAACCAGTTAAAATGGAAATCCAGAGACACCTCTTGTGAAATCATGGAACTTCCGAAATTCCATCTTTACCATGATTCCTAATAATTTGGGATACCCTGGGACAGAAAACTCTAAAAGTGCTCATTCAGAAGACAGTAAAGCCAGTTCAATTCCTAGCTCTCCCCAATGTATAAGGATCCTCATCTGGGATGCCTCTCAGGCAAAATACTAAAACCTGACCATATGATCCTTCCCATCCACTCTTTTATTATTTGGGCAGATAGAAGAAAAAAAATATATGACAAATGGCAATGAAAACGTTGAAACATCAGGAGAAAGAAAATGCCAAACGATTCTTAAACTGGAATCTGCTGCTAATTCTGTCATTATGTTTTTGCATATAAAGCTACAATTATGGAAAGTCCAGGCAACCCCAAACATGAAAACTGAACAGGCTTAGGATCAGACTCTGAGGAACCTAATCCTCGGGAAAAGCTAAAGCAAGTATCCCATTAGGTCAGTCCATATGCTCCTCTACACCTTGGCTGTTTGGAAATAATTGCTCCCTCCTTTTGGGGAAGCCTGCTGTTTCTAGATTTGGGCCTCTATATTTCAACTCCGCAGCTCTGTAATTGGGATCATTGGAACTGGTTCCGAAGTTGGGATCCACTGAAGTTGACCTAAAAGGAAGGGACGCTCCACCAGGAAACCGGGAAGGAGAGACATACCTGCTTGGCTGTCTGAGAGGACGTCCTCTCATGTCCATAATATCTGCACTCCTTGAAGAAGAATCTCCAAAGGGTCTTTCCCCTGAGCCAGTTCCCAACGAAGTTCCCATTGAGGCTGATGTGGAGCTGAAAGGATCATCTGGTCCCCATGAGGTAAGCGATTCCTTCTTCTTTCCAAAGAACTGCCATGCCCCAAATAGGAACACGATGAAGAGTAGAACTGGACTGGTCCAGAGCATTGTATTGAATTCTGGTTTGAAAATCGGAAGGTTGGAACGGTACATCCCCACATAGCCACTTCCAAGGCCAAGAACAACAAGCTTTTCACGGTCACTGGTAATTACGGGCATCATTGTTCTAGCTTCAGAGCCATCATCCATCCCATTAGGATTCAGAAATGAAAACCTAATTTCATCAAGACTGGCAAAGAAAAGTGGCCTGGGGCCACCAGCCCTAATGTAATGGTGAGAAGAAACATTATACACAAAAACCTTCTCTTGACTAACTATAAGCAGATACCCCTTAATCACCTGGACCATGAGAGGACCATCAATCTCAAGTTTCCTTTTAGATCTCACCCTGCACTTGAAGTTCATCAGATCTCCCAAAAGCATCACATGAATCAGATCACCAGATGATGTAAGCCCATAAGCTTTTGAACGCTCTGATGCATCAAAAACATATTTCCTCGCATGTGAGTGGTTCATCCCTTCACATTCAGATTCCCTAACTGTCATGCTCCTCAAATCTAAAGACCCAACACCATTCTCTGTGAGAAACAGAAGCCTTTGCTTCATGAATGCCAGTGGTCGACCAACCGATTTAGCCGAACCATAAACTGTTCCATTCTCCCGCAAGATCATGATTTTACCACTAACATCAGAAGATATAATGTACCTCATTCTTCCAACTTGGTGCACTTCCAAAATTGTAACTGTCGAACCCTCTACCCCTTTATTTGATGGAGAAAATGCTCCAAAATTTGCCATGGAAAGGGAATGCCAATCTTCTGCATTTGAAGCCTCCCAAACACGATGTACTAAGACCACCCCATCTTTGTGTCCAGTCACCAAAAAACTCTCATTCTTGTTGACGGAGAGGTAAGAAAGCATAGCTGTAATGGGGAAATCTGATAACGTGTAGAATTCAACCAAGACATCTCCATTTGACAAGAAGATAAAAACCCTGCCCCGTTCATCTCCAACAGCAACATATTTGCTATAACCTTCATAATCTTCAAATGGCAATACGTTAATCGCCGTAGCTTCCGATTCAAGCTTCACCGCCGAGAGAAACTGAAACCTCTCCGACCACGACGGATTGTATTTTGTCACAGAAACCCCTCTCCCTCTGTCTCCCTCCCTTGTCTTTCCTTCAAAACCCCCATCTTCGACCTCTTTCAATACCTTGTCATCGCCTCCGTTTCCACCGTCAACCTTATCTCGATCCTGAAGACTCGGTCGCAAATCATCGATCCTATGCCGTTCCTTCTCAACAGATCCACCCTTTCGACATTCGGGCAACCACGACTCAAGTCTAGCTGCTGTTTCACTAAGGCTCTTCACTAGATTTTCAAGCTTTTCTAGTTGGGTTTGTTGTCGATCCAACTCACTTGTACTATCTTTCTGATGTTCGTGTTCAGGTTCATTTTCGTGTTCAATAGATAACGAGTTACAATTCACTAAAACCCTAAAACCAGATGGATGAGTTAAGAAAACAAAAACGAACAAAAGCACAAAAGCCTTGCCTATCTGAAGACCCGCCATTTGAAGAATCTCGATTACTAATTCTCTTTTTTCTTTCAGAACTCCGCCATTGTTGCAGGCAGCTATTCCATAGCCTCGCCGCTTCCGATCTTCCTCACCGAACACGCCTGATATATACCTTCAATACGGTGAGAATTGCAGCTGAAGTTGACGATTGTGTTGAAGTTTTAGGGTTTTGGAGAAGCCACTAATTTGGGGGTTCTGAGTTGCGATTTTTCTTTTTCTTTTTCTTTTTTTTTTTTTTTTGTGCGTGGGGAGAGGGGAACAATCTCCGGTGGAGAGGGGTGAACGGAAAAGAGGATTTTGAAATGAAAATGTAAGAAATTGAAGCCGGAGTTCTAAGTTTGACAGCTCTTCGATGATGGAAGTCAGAGGGGCGGAGATTTACGAGTATGGAGCTGTCTGATAACCGTGGTGAGACTGTGGGGGGCGTTTCTGTTATTTTGTGAATTAAGTAAGGGCATTTCTTAAAGACAGGTTAGAGTGAATTACTAACTTGTAAGTTATATTACATCGAGAAAATTCGAAGTTCTTTTCTTTGTCATAAAGTTTTCATGCACCCAGGTGTATCAGGTCATGTGGGTGGATGAAGATGATGGCTTGATTTAAGTTATTGCAAGTTTTAAACTGTTGGATTGGAACTTATCGATTAGAGGATTGATAGAGTATACACATTTTGTATACATCGTCCGGGGGGTTTTTATAATTCAGTCCTTCCCTTCCTTCCCTAGGATTTCTAGGGGTGGAGAAGGATTTGATGTCAAGTTCACGGACAGAACGGTTTATAGGGGTTGGTAGTAGAATGAAAGGGGGTTGCAATTTTAGATTTTTGAGGTGAATTGTAGTTCATTTATTCCTAGTCTTTTTTATAGGAAATACCGTGGCATTAGTTACAGCATGGAAAGAGTATAAATACAGTAAATATATGAAGTTTAGAAATACAAATATAGGGTTTTACACTAAATCTTATTATTTTGTTTTTTTAGCGGATAAAATAATTAATAATATTAATATTTAAAGGGACAACAATCTTTCAAAGGGTTTGAAGGAAGGGGAAATCCATCATTTTGATGGCTAAGTGAAATTTCAAAAAATTTCTTTTACCCTTCCAGTTTTAAAAAAACTGCATTTTTTTAGAATCGTTCTTACACTGAACTGAACCAAATTTGAAACCAAAAGAAAGGAAGAAATATACCTGATAGGGAATCCACAAGTGTAGCTCCCAAAGTGGTAGTTCACCCAAAGAGGGTAACCAAAACCAGCTTCCACTAAAGATGGCATATCTTAGGTTGAAGCCGGTTCAACAACATAGTCCTTCAACAAGAACTATAATCCAACAACATTGATCGAGCAAAGGAGGTGAGTACGAATTGGATTTGATGTTTTCTTGCAAAAATCAGATATCATAATTGATCTCTATTAGTTCAAGAACTAGAGGTCGAACTAAGGTTTCTGGGGCCGCAAGAACAGAGAGGAAGAGCTGAAAGCAAAGTTATCTAAAGCATATTGAATTCTCTATTCTTAAACCTTAAGGACTACCACTCCTAATTGAATTAGGAGGCTCTAATCCAAGTCTTTATTTGGATTTGGACTCTTTAAGTAGATAAAACTTATCCTCTTATCCCAATGGCTGATTGAGACCCAAATCCAAACCCATATTCGCCTAAGTCACATGACTGTTTAAGCTATCATGTGACTACTTGACTAATCTTATTAATAATGGGCTTTAGGCCCATTAAGCAAGTGGCTCACGACCCTAATTAGTTGCTAGCCCATTTAGCTCTCTTTGTATGGCGTAGGACCCCAACAATGACCTTACATAAGCCCATATGGGTTCAGCCCAGTTTCTGTAAAAAAGCTTGGCCGAATTTACTATCAAGTACAGTGAACCCTTGAGTCCATCAGTATAGGCTCTTAATGGGCTCAATATTTACATTAAATGATCATTGAGTCCAACAATCATATGAAGGCCCAAGGACAATTGACTTAAGTGAGATATAGCCCATCAGGTAAAACAACCCTAAAGGGTCTTTTACACTTAATCTCTCAGCCCTTAATGATCGAACACTGCTTGACAGGAAATGACCTCTCCCCTAGTTGCAAAGTGCAATGTTGCACTCTCTGCTTGGATGGGTCTCGAGAATTAAAACCTTTTGCAAACCTTTTTATTAAAAATAATATATATATATATATATATATATATATATTATCATATAAATATATTTTGCAAAATAAATCTTAAACAAATTTAAAATCAACTACCGATAGTTTTGGTTTCCATTAGAGAAAGTGCAGTCTCGATCATTCACTTTGTCCGACAAAGGGGTTGATCCTGTCATTATGATCACCAATCGGGTGAATTCTCAAATTGCCCCAACATACCCAGGTTTTGACCCCAAAAGATCTCACTAATTGGTATATCAAAGACAACCCAATTTGACACCTAGTGCAGTACCATAATCGAGTCTAGGGGTTATGTGTAACTTTCTAGTTTTGCCCACTAGTCTCCAAGGTCCAGGGCATAACTGGAAAATGGTACGAGTTTAGTGTTTCGAACAAACACACACTGCATATACTTCAGGTCCAATTCTGGCAGCTGAGACAAGCTGCCCCAACCTTCTTGGTAGCACATCAATATCAGCATTGACAAGATAAACTTCCCCAAGTCTATCCAACAAATAAGAACATTCTAAATTAACACAAGTCTCTTAAATGTCTATTTTAAGGATAATTACATAGAAACACACCAATTATAATATAAATCAATTATGTACTTTTATTTATTTACAATAAATGAATATATGCATTAATCTGATTGAAGCTAAGGGCATACGTTATCTAACAAGATTACAATAGTCTAACCTCCTTAAAACCTTACTAAATAACAAATAAACACATTCTTTATTATTCAGTTACACATTTTATTTTAGAAATATATCATTTGGCCGGTTTTGGTTCTTTGATTTTTTTATATTTATAATATATATATATATATATATATACGGCCGCTTCTATTAACTGCATTACCACTTAACATCTACACTTTTAGCTAAGATATGATGCATCCTTCCATGAATGGAAAAAAAATATATACTTATTGAAATTTTCCATCTTACCATTACTTCTCCCACCTTATCATTTCTCCTATTGTAAACCTTCCTTTTTGCACAGATTTTTATGCAAAGCGTTTTGTGGCTATTAATTTAAACTCAAAACCAGTGTTTAGAAAATCAGATCCGATCGGTCAGTTTGCATGACTCGGGGTTCTGATCGGTTTGGTCATACCCCAATAATAGGATTTGTTCAAAATCTATTAAAAATCGACTGACCAACTGGTTGAATAAAAGGAAAAAGAGAAATTTTAAAATGTTGCTAACAAAATTTAAACTCAAGATCTCTTATTTTCATAAATTATTTAATTATACCATTAAATTATTTTTTTATTTATACTAATTAATGATTATTTATTATACATATTATATTATTATGCATATATTTTAAAGAAAACGTAAGTTAAAAGGCTTGAATCCTAATCATTTGTTTTAAAAATTAAGAAACTTGCCATTCATCCACCATATTTAAATATATTAAAATTGTAAAATATATTTATATGATTCCTATATATATATATACACCACATCATCGTGATTAGACCCTGGTCGAAACTCTGACCTATAAACCTCTCCCTTCTCTGATTCTATGCCTAGTCCAATTCTCTGAATATTGCTCAAAATGAATTCAATCTAAATAGGTTGGGAACCGTTGAAAGTCAAAATGCCACTGAGGTGTTGAGGTCGCAATGAACTGTTGAAAGTCAAAATGCCACGAGGTGTTGAGGACGCAATGAACTGTTGAAAGTCAAAATGCCACATAGTGTTGAGGTTGCAGCATTTCTGCTTCCAACAGGGGGCTTTATTGGCAAGTTAAGTAGCACATTATTTTTATTGTTTTTGTTTTTATGATACATTTCTGTATGATTTTGTTTTAAGAAAATCATACAGAAAGAAAAATTAGCTGGTTTTTACTTTTATTTTAACTTCTAGAACTTTTTCCTTCACCTCGTGAATGAATGCTACGAGTCTGGATCTACTCCTTACATCAACGATTTTACAACATGTACCAGCCGTACATCAGGAACATCTCCTGTATTTATATGTTATTATTTATGAAAAATGTTTTCAATACATAGTGGGATGTGGCTGTGAAGTTGGTGCGAAAAACATTTTGTAAAGAGCAGATCCCAATTCAAATGCTATTACCATCATTCAGTCATGTTCATGTATGATATTGACAGCAATCTCTTAAAGAGAGATCCTTGAAATGGTGGATTCCAATCCTCAATGCATTACAAACGTGATAAATGAAGAGGACAAACTCCTCTAATGATAAAGGTGATGTAGTTACATCCTTGTATCCTCTCTTGACCCCCATTGGTGTTCATTTTTTTGGAAGTCCATTTACATATTTTTCAGAAATATTTCTATGTTTAAACTATTTTATCATATATTATAGATTTTCAATTTAAAAGAATTACATTGTCTTGTAATTAACAAACAACACCTGATCCAATTTTCCATGTTATTGGCTTATGTTGTATTTATAAGAGAGAAATAGAAAATAGGGGAAAGGTCTGAAAGATTTTTGCGAAATACATTAGAATTTTCCATCAACTATTTGTTTCTTGCTTATTTACCATGAACCCAAATACAGCCTTGAATTAACTCTCCTCTAGGAAATTTTGGAAAAGTACTTGAGCAGATTTGTTAGTGGGGTAGTTAAATGAACTTTCCCAAATTATTTGGGTTGCGTTTGGTTGCAATGCAAACACAAATATGTACATTACATATTTATCCATTTTTTGGTTCATGAATGCAAATACGGTTCACATTTTAAACTGTTTTTGCATTCATTCTGTGTTTGAAATTGGTGCAAAAGTGTGGGCCCATCATTAAATCCAACTATCTTATGCTCCAATGCCTCAACTTTGGTCAAAAAGTTAATTGTCGAATGAATACAAATTTGTATCCAAAAAATAGGTACAGGAATGCTCTCTTTTTAGAGTACAAAAGTGTCAGGAAATGCAATTTTGCTTTGATAATCATTACTTTTTATGTTTCAAACAAATGCTCGCAAATGCGAACCAAGGTGCATAAATACCCTGGTTCAACGTTTGTATCGCAAACAAACGCAGCCTTGGGCTCATTTTGGAAGGAGTACAAATACAAATATATAGAGTGCAAAACCTTATATTTTGTTTTATTTTGCATGTATTTGCACCTTACATATTTGTATTTGTACTTTTCGGCTGCGTTTGGAAACGATGAAAATGGAGTGTAAATCCCGGTTAAGGGTAAATTTGCACTCTGGTTCACTTTTGCTTGTGTTTGACAACATTACATATGATAGAAAACACATTTTCCAATGCATATTTACATTGATAATAAGATGTAAAAGTACATGATAAAAGAGAAATAAATTTGCATTCAAGTGGGCTTTTGATAAAAAAAGACATGCTTTACTGAAATTTGTATTTACATCCATTACAGTTAAGTCTGTTTGGTAAGAAGATAAATTTGTTAGTGCAAAACTAATCCAACATTGCAATTTATATGGACCATTTTACACTCTAAATATTTACATTCACACTTAGTACCGTAATTCTCTTCATACTCTTTATTCATGAAAGAATATTCAGTCTACATTTTCTTCCTAGAATCCTAAGTCCTTTTGAGGGGCTTAAAGTAGACCTCTTTTATATAATAAAATGTTGAATATAGAGCTGATGAGTACAGAGTACAATAATAAAATTAGCAGAAATGGAAAGTTGCTTGTTTAATTTGGAACATATGGTAAAATAAAAATGAAAAAAAAAATGGCAAAAAATCTCATACCCCACCTCAAATCATTATGAAGGCATTGACAATGTTCATTTAACTTCAGAACATCAATGAGTGTTATATCACAAGAATAAGGGAAAAAATAGGTGAGATGAAACCCCCTTTATAACAAAAAAAAAGGCAGCCCAATGCAACTTTCTAAGATTTGAACCTGGAGCAACCCAACCATTGCATCAAGGCCCACCCTTGAAATTCCCTAATAATAAGGGATCAAAACTTTGATGCTTCAATACATCATGACAGCCATACTACGGTGGGATACATTATTAGAAATCATCAATTTAAAAGCAAAAAACCCAAAAACACTTTTATTCATAGTTTTGAAAACCAGACCGTTTGACCCAGAAATGGTCATGGCTCCGGATCCAGCTTTCGACCCTAAAACTATCCAATCAGGTTTGGACCGAATAATCAGACCATTTGACCCAAGAGTCGGTGGTTAAAGCGGTTCTGTTTCTGAATCAATTTTTAAAACCATGTTTTTATTAATGTAGTAAGTGATGGAGGACGATTTGGCTCAACCCCATGAACCAATAACATGTGGGCATGACCTGGCTTGGTGAGCATTCCAGCCTGGCAGCATGATCTCGACTCGACGGGAAGGAAATGCCAAGTCAAACATTGACAACTCGCCGAGGGCTAACACCTCGGTGAGTCAGTCTCCCGCCTAGCTCGGAGAGCCCGGGCTCTCCCCTAAGAGACGCCAAACTTTCCCCCCACCTAGGAGGAAGCACCTCGGTGCTTCCAGGCAGGGACCTATCTGCCCCGAAGCACCCCGGTATGTGGCAGCTTAGCGAGCCACATAAAGGAGGGCAGGGAGATCTCCTGCCCAACCGCCATACCCTACAAATCTGGTGACAGCAGCCATGTCCCCCGTCAGGCAGCGTCGTGCCTGCCACCTTTAGAGGGTGTCTTACACTTGATAGGCACGTACCCTGCGGTGACGGCCCTGCGCGTGCCACCTCAACCCTGCTAGTAACGGCTGTGGCAGATTGACAGTGGCGGTTATACCCGCCCTGTCAGAGGCCAAGGGACCAAGGGCAACCGATTTCTGCTATAAGGAGTTTAGTATCAAGGACATCGGGTATGATCTGGATTATCTTCATCCTCAATACTTGCGTTATCTTCACTCTTAGCCTTCATCTTCTCCTTGCTTCTCCTACCGAGTACTAACTTAATCATCAGAGTGTTCCCGCCGGGTAACTCCCCCCGGGATTCTCCTTCTCCTCAGGTATCTTTCAGGAGCCACGTGAGTGCCAGCGAGGAGTGACCAGATCGCGCTACATCATTTGGCACCGTCTATGGGAAACGCTTCGAAAAGCCTTTCTCTAAACCTTCACAGCTCTTTCTCCTTCAAAAACTCAAAACTCATGGCGTCCTCAAGCAACATCGGATGAAGCATGGAGATGGATAACTCCAGGGAACAGCCCCAACTTCCTACTGTCTGCATCGGACAGTTCACCGTCCCCCTCTCAGCGGACGGGATTCCCAGTTTGAACGTGCCTCTTACAGGGGCACCCGTCGTCGCTCCACTCCCTACTATTGTTGGAGCCACCTTCATTGAACCCTCGGTTGTGCTCTCAGTGGCCAACCCGAACCAACTTGAGGACTTGGTGCAGTGCATGCGGGCCATGCAGGTTCAATTGCAACAGTTTCAGCAATTCCAACTCTATCAGCAACAGGTGCTACACCAGGTCTCCTAGTACCAGTATCAGCAGCAATTCCCTCAGTTGTCGCAACCTCAGCTTCAGCAGCCGCATCTCCCTCCTCGTTACCCAGCCTCGCAGCAAGCTAGGTCTCGCCATTAGGAGGAGCACCTTTCTCGCCAAGGAGAGGCCCCCTAGAACCCTCCTAGGAGCCCGACCTCCTCCCGCAGCAAACAAGGAAGACCATCCACTCCGGCCTCACCGTGGGCAGTCAGGTCGGGAGGACCCCAGCTCGCCAGGTCCACGTCTCCTCAGCCCTCGAAGCCTGATACCCCGTTCCTAGAGAACCGGTTTGAGATCCTGGCCGCAGGCTCCAAGCAGGATTCCTCTGTCCACAGCCATCACCAGCGGCCTGAGCTACTTCCTGCACACACCATTCCT
>NW_010729203.1:587181-612689 GCF_000365185.1 Nelumbo nucifera
GCCGAGCCCACCAAGAAGCAGAGACGCCACCGCCGAGCTTGCCGATCTGCCACCCACGACCTGCTCGAGCTCGGAGGCAAAGAAGAGGTAATCTCGGGCGAAGCCAAGGCTCCCCTCCTTTCAGTCCAGCCTCCCCTATATCCCGAGCTCCTAGCAGTTCCAATGCCTAAAGACTTCAAGCTCCCCCCTCTTGACAAGTACGACGGGTCGTTCGACCCAAATGATCACGTGAACGCTTTTCAGTCGCAGATGCACCTGGCGAGAGCCAGTGAGTCATGCATGTGCGTGGCCTTCTCCACCACTTTTAGAGGAGCAGCCCGTACATGGTACCGGAACCTGGCACCGGGATCGATAAGAAGTTGGGTGCAGTTCGCGCAAGCCTTCACATCCCACTTCGTCACCAGCAAGCGGTGTCCGCGAACTGAAGAAAGTCTCCTCAGCATAGTGTAGAGAGAGGGAGAGTCCATCCGAAGTTATATCAAGCGGTTCAACGATGCGTGCATGTAGATACCGTGCCTGGACCCCATCGTGCGCCTCGCAACAGCCAAGAAAGGCGTGACACATAAAGAGTTCAAATGGCACATGGTCGTCAACCAACCGGCGACCATAACTAAATTTCTTAAGTTTGCGGACAGGTTTATAGCCACGGAGGAAGAGATCAACCAAAGGGGCGAGGGCGCACCCGAGAAAAGGAAAAGGGAAGGAGAGCCTCCCAACCAAGAGGACAGCCGAAAGAAAAAAGATGCAGCTCGGGGAGCAAAGTCGGGTCAGTTGTTCCGAGCTTCCGTAGCGGACCGAACTGACTACACCCACTGAACGCGAAGCAGGCCGAAATCCTGATGGCAATCAAAGACGCCCCGTATGTGAAGTGGCCACCTCATTTGAAGGAGAATCCCAATGAAAGAAATAAGAACCTATACTGCAGTTTTCACAGAGATCACGGTCATAGAACCGAAAATTGTAAAAACCTCCACGACGAGATTGAGGAGCTCATCCGTCACGGATATTTAAGAAATTTTGTACATAATAATAATAATAGTAATAATTATAGTAAAACAGGTCAGCAAGGGGAGCACGGTAAGGATGCTCCCGAGTCCAGCAGCAGGCCAGCCGAACAGTTGCAGAGGCAACCTCCGGAAGAGAGGCCGGTTCGGGGCACCATCCACGTGATAGTGGGAGGTTCAATCGTCGCGGGTTGTTCAGCAGCAGCTCGGATGTCAGTTCGTGAAGCCGCCCGGGAAGAACAGAATCCTCCAAAGCGGCCAAGGACAGAAGAGCCAATTTTCTTCACAGAAGATGATGCGCGAGGGGTCAACTACCCCCACGATGGCGCACTTGTGATAAAGCTGTGGATCAACGACTTCGAGGTTAGGCGCATACTTGTTGACTTGGGTAGCTCGGCGGATATTCTCTTCAAAACCGTGTTCTACCAGCTTCAGTTGCAGAAAAGTGACTTGAAGCCCGCGGACACTCCTTTGGTGGGCTTCAGCGGAGAAGAAGTCCGGCCCCTTGGGAAAATAACAGTACCTGTGAAAGTCGGCACATGGCCCTGCGTAGTCAGATTCAATCACAACTTTCTGGTGGTCGCGACCCCCTCCCCCTACAATGCCATAATAGGTCGGCCGATCACCCATGTCCAATGGGCGGTGGTTTCCACCTATCATTTGGCTATGAAGTTCCCTACAGACTTCGGTGTGGGAGTAGCACGGGGTGACCAGCTCGAGTCCCTTAAGTGCTATGTCGCTGCCCTGAAGGGAAAGACCAAGGTGGCCGATGACCTAGAACTGGAGCGGCCTACAGAACAAGGCAAAGAACGAGCCGCGCCCATGGAAGAAACAGTCGCGGTCCCGACCTCAGCAGCAGACCTAGCCCGGACGCTTCAAATCGGTGCTTCCACCCAGGAACCTCTACGATCCGAACTAGTAAGTTTCTTACTTCAAAATTTGGATATTTTTGCATGGTCCGTGGCAGAGATGCCCGGTATAGACCCCGACGTTATAACTCACAAGTTGAATACTAATCCTATAGTTAGGCCCGTTAGACAGAAGTAACGCAACCTAGCCCTGGAGCGATGGAAAGCGGTCGATGAGCTCCTCGCAGCTGACTTCATAAGAGAAGTCCATTACCCGAGCTGGGTAGCCAACCTCGTTCTGGTAAAGAAGGCTAACGGCAAGTGGCGCATGTACGTCGACTACACCGACCTAAATCGAGCCTGCCTGAAAGATTGCTTCCCGCTCCCCCGAATTGACCGTTTGGTGGATGCGACCTTAGGGCACGAGTTGTTGAGTTTCTTAGACGCCTATTCGGGCTATAACCAAATAAAGATGGACCCGACGGATGAAGAAAAGACTGCCTTCATCACAGAGTTCGGTCTATATTGTTACAAGGTTATGCCCTTCGGGTTGAAAAACGCGGGGGCAACCTTTCAAAGACTTGTAAATAAGTTGTTTGTGCCATTAATTGGCAGAAAAGTAGAATGCTATGTAGACGACATGGTCGTCAAAACTCAATTTTCACATGAATTAATACAAGACTTGCATTCTATTTTTGAAATTTTGCGTAAGTTTAATATGAGACTGAACCCAAACAAGTGTGTATTCGGTGTGACCTCGGGCAAGTTCCTAGGATACATCGTTAACCGGCGCGGCATTGAAGCCAACCCGGATAAGGTTAAGGCCATCTTAGATATGGGACCACCCCGGAAGTTGAAGGAGGTTCAAAGGTTGAATGGGCGCATAACCGCCCTGAACCACTTCATGTCCAAATCGGCGGACCGCTCCTGCCATTCTTTAAGGCAATCAAAAGCAAAGGGTTCGAATGGACCCGAGACTGTCAGCTCGCGTTTGACAAGCTCAAGAAATACCTCGCTAGTGTACCGATCTTAACCCGGCCCGAGGAGGGCGATGTTTTAGAACTGTACCTCTCGGCAAGCGACGACGTGGTCAGTTTGGTACTAATAAAAGAGGTGGATCGGGTTCAGTGACCCATCTATTATGTTAGCAAAGTATTGTAGGGAGCAAAGACGAGATATCCAGAGATAGAAAAGCTAGCATACGCGCTGGTAATTGCAGCTCGGAAGCTCCGCCCGTACTTCCAAGCTCACACTGTTATCGTCCTCTCCGACAAACCTCTGAGGCAAGTCTTACTTCAGCCCGAGGTCTCTAGCAGTCATCCCCGCAGAGATCGAGGTCCCTATGCTGTGACTAGAAGCATACAGTGATCAGACAAACGAAGATGAGCTACGTAACAACCTCGATCTACTCGACGAAGTAAGGGACCTCGCGTACATCAAGACCGTAGCCTACCAGCAGAGAGTAGCTCGGTACTATAACGCCAAGGTCAAGAAGCGGAACCTCCGCGTTGGCGACCTGGTCCTTCGTAAAGTTATGGTACCTGAGCCCGACGCTGGCAAGCTCGGGTCCAACTAGGAAGGTCCTGACCGAGTGAAACAAGTGCTCAAGGAAGGAACATACGAGCTTAAGACCCTCGAAGGGAAACAAGTGCCTCGGGCATGGAATATTGTCAACTTAAGACAATACTATCTGTAAGACCCGAGTAGGCCACGAACCACTCCCAAAGCCTAAGGGCCAGAATGCCGAGATAACATGGCCTCGGCACAATAGGACCCAATCGCTTCTATGGCATGGGCAGACTCCGAGAGTGAGCCACGAGCCACTCCTCTAGCCCATGGGCTAAAACGTCGAGCTAATGAAAAGACCTCGGCAGCATACAAGACCTAGCTGCCCCATCGGCATAGGCTAAGTGCTTACAATGCCTAAGGCACGGGCATTTCGGCCGGGAACCCTGCGACGGGTAGCCCGCCCTGGCATGCAACAAGTTAAACCCGTAAGGGACAACCGATGCCAACTTGACCCGGGTGCAGACGGGTCGGGCATGAACCCTACCATGTCACTCACCTCAGTGTACACAAGGCTACCCCTACTAGGTGTCGGAATACAGTTCGGGACCACGATAGTTGAGGAACCCACACTCCGGGTAATCAACCTAGTTGCCTAACAGTTCAGAGTAAAACAACCACTTCGACAAGTAAAAGAAAACTGCACAAGCGTTTGGCAAAAAATATCTTCATTATATAAGCCTCGTTACATAAATACGTTCAGTACAAAAGAGAGGGAAATCGCGCTCGCAGGCCCAGAATACAAGGAGCGCCTGACTACTTGGGAGGCTCATCGGCCTTACTCGGGGTTTCTTCAGGGGTTTCCTTAGAAGAATCAGTCAGATYGGTGGCGTCAGCCTCCCCGTTGCTGCCATCGTCTTTAAAGTCTGGGTCATCTGCGGCCTGGTGTGCCATGTCATTCGTGATGTTGAAAGAAGAGAAGGCACTTATATCCAGATCGGGGTAGGTATGCCATATCCACCATCGGCCGAGCTTGAACCCCCTACGGTCTTTGACATTACGTTGTCGAACCTCGAGGACTTGACGTAGTCGATGACGGACTGAACCTTGGTCTGTTCTAGAGCATCGTGAAAGATTTACGTCTTCTCCTCGATATCAGCCTTGAGAGACTCCACCTCGCGCTCTAGGGCCTCCTTGGTTCCCTTAAGGGCCTGCATCTCGAGTTGCGAAGCCTTTTGGGCCATTTTGAGGCTTTCCACCTTGAGCTTTAGGGCTTCCTAACCAACTCGGAGCCTGTTCACCTCGACCTTCAGTCTGTCTCATTCTCAGGCCAGCTCCTCCCTCTCTAGTGCCAAGGTGTCGTTCAGACCTTTCTGGGCGGCGGCAGCACTCTCCAATTGATGGACCTTGTCCTGTGTTGCCTTCAGCTCGGCATGGGCCACACGGGATGACTTCTCAGCAGCCAAAGCGCGCCTCAGGTGTTTATCAGATTGGAAAGTTAAGNGTCAGCCTCCCCGTTGTCGCCATCATCTTCAGAGTTTGGGTCATCCATGGCCTGGCGTGCCATGTCATCCGTGATGTTGAAAGAAGTGAAGGCACCTATATCCAGCTTGGGGTAGGTATGCCTTATCCACCATCGGCCGAGCTTGAACCCCCTATGGTAGGCCTTTGACATTACGTTGTCGAACCTTGAGGACTTGACGTAGTCGATGACGGACTGAACCTTGGTCTGTTCTAGAGCATCGTGAAAGATCTCCGTCATCTCCTCGATATCGGCCTTGAGAGACTCCACCTCGCGCACTAGGGCCTCCTTGGTTTCCTTGAGGGCCTGCATCTCGAGCTGCGAAGCCTTCTGGGCCATTTTGAGGCTTTCCACCTCGAACTTTAGGGCTTCTTGACCAACTCGGAGCCCGTTCACCTCGGCCTTCAGTCTATCTCGTTCCCGGGCTAGCTCCTCCTTCTCTAGTGCCAAGGTGTCATTCAAACCTTTCTGGGTGGCGACAGCACTCTCCAACTGACGGACCTTGTCCTTTGTTGCCTTCAGCTCGGCATGAGCCACGCGGGATGACTCCTTAGCAGCCAAAGCGCGCCTCAGGTGTTTGTCAGATTGGAAAGTTAAGGCGTGCACGACAGTGTTCGCCTAGCAGAAGGAAACTAGTCAGTAAAAAAAAAAGAGAGAGAGTGGAGAAAGGAGGAGGTGGAATAGAGGGTTGGCTCATGGAAAACGAACTTACCACCATGATGTGGGTTGCAGCGCGACCCCCGAGCTGACCTGGGGAGAGTTCGGCCCAACTCACGACTTATGCATTGATGATGCCCCTCTTACTCCGGTCGAGGCTGACCTCGGGATCCAAGATGGACTCCTCCTCTTCGGTCCCTGAGCTGGACGCCGCCGCGTCTGCAGTATGCTGAGCCGACCCTTCTGTAGCCTCAGTAGCCGCCCCAACAGAGCTCGGAGCCTCAGCTGCAGCCCCGGCTGGCTTGTTCTCCAGCCCCCCCGCAGCCTCAGGTCTTTGGGGTGGAAAATCACCCTCCAGATCTATCACTAGAGGGGCATTGTTGAGCCCGGTCTCAGGGGCAGGATCCTAGGAATGATCGGGTTCGGGGGAGGGAGCCCTCGGTGATTCCACACGGGCCTTTTTGGCGGCCTTCTTGGCAGTCTGCTTCTTCCTCCTCTTCATTTGGTTGAGGAGCCTAGTAGCTGTGATTTTCTCTTCTTCGTCCATGGGTTCTACAACAAGGTTGGCGTCAATAAATCCAAAGACAATAAGCGAATAAGAGCAAAGCACCAAAAGGCAGAAATAAACCTACTCGGGCTCAAACCGGCCTGGACGAGCTTCCCTTCGGTGATGTATTCCCGATGATCGAGCTCAGCCTAAGCCCACGAATGGAAGGTCTCCCACGTCTGCTGGTTGAGGGCGATGCTGGTAGCTTGAGTAGCCACCCTCTAGCTAGTGAGGAAGGGCTACCCTGCGCTGGCCTGGACCACGAAGTAGTCCCGCTTCCAGGCCAAGACCTTGCTCGGGAACTTATGCAGTAGCTTAAAGCCTGGGCGAGGAGACAAGTAGTAGACCTGCCCGTGCTCGAGGGGAGCGCTAGAGGTGCTCTTTTTTATCAGCAGTATGGAGCAGAGTATGTCCGTGTCCAAGGAGAATTGCTTTTTGTGGCAGAGGGAAATGGTTCCCACCAGATTCCGAATAGAGTTAGGGTGGAGCCGATCCAGCGTGATGCTGAAACGCCCCAACACCTCGGGAATAAGGGGGTGAAGAGGGAGACGAAGCCCACCGACGAGCTGTTCTCTGAAGATCACGACCTCGCTCGGATTGTGCTCCCAGGTGAAATTGCCGGTAGGAAGGCTGTAGGAGTATTCAGAAGGAAGGTTGAACTGCTGGACGAGGTCTTGAAGCCTCTCCGACGTCAGGGTAGAGGGACCGAACTGGTCCGGAACCCAACCTCGATGGGAGGTGGACGCCAACTTACCCGAGGCTGTCCGTGCCTTGCGGGAAGGCCGGGCTGGGGAAGGGTCGCCATGACCCGAAGTGCCCATCCCGGGCTCATCCGAAAAGCTACTCTCGCTAGAGATAAGGGAGAACGGGATGAGAAAAGAAGTAAGAAAAAAGAAAGGAAAGACTCAAGGACTCACTGGAAATAGGCGAAAACGAGCTAAAAGATTCGAGTTGGAGACCTTAGACGCGGGCTCAAGGCGAAAAATACTTAGCAACGAAGAGAATGCCAAAACCCCGCTATTTATAGACGTAGGGCCCGGTGACCAACGGTCAAGATTGGATCAATCCAATGGACCTCAAAGAAACCGACTGTGGACTCTCAATGCAAATTTAATTTAGCACATTTTTTGGTGTCCGTGCAGCATAAAGTGCCTGACGTCAACGCGTGAGTTGCACGAGACGTGGGTTTTTTCCCCCGTAAAGAACCGCATGTCCAGCCGGTCCAACCATTGAACCGTCTAACGTGACAGTGTGAGTAATCGAGCCAAATCCGTCTGGCGAACCATGAACTCCTCGCACTGGGCCTCCGTTCCCAGCACAGGGAGTGGGGGGCAATTGATGGAGGACGATTTGGCTCAACCCCATGAACCAAGAACATGTGGGCATGACCTGGCTTGGTGAACATTCCAGCCTAGCAGCATGATCTCGACTCAACGGGAAGGAGACGCCAAGTCAAAGACTGACAACTCGCCGAGGGCTAACACCTCGGTGAGTCAGTCTCCCGCCTAGCTCAGAGAGCCCGGGCTCTCCCCTAAGAGATGCCAAGCTTTCCCCCCACCTAGGAGGAAGCACCTCGGTGCTTCCAGGCAGGGACCTATCTGCCCCGAAGCACCCCAGTATGTGGCAGCTCGGCTAGCCGCATAAAGGAGGGCAGGGAGATCTCCTACCCGACCGCCGTACCCTATAAATCTGGTGACATCAGCCATGTCCCCCGTTAGGCAGCATCGTGTCTGCCACCTTTAGAGGGTGTCTTACACCTGACAGGCACGTACCCTGCGGTGATGGCCCCGCGCGTGCCACCTCAGCCCTGCTAGTAACGGCTGTGGCAGGTTGACAGTGGTGGTTATACCCGCCCTGTCAGAGGCCAAGGGGCCAAGGGCAACCAATTTCTGCTATAAGGAGTTTAGTATCAAGGACATCAGGTATGATCTAGATTATCTTCATCCTCAATACTTGCACTATCTTCACTTTTAGCCTTCATCTTCTCCTTGCTTCTCCTACCGAGTACTAACTTAATCATCGGAGTGTTTTCGTCGGGTAACTCCCCCTGGGATTCTCCTTTTCCTCAGGTATCTTTCAGGAGCCACGTGAGTGCCAATTAGGAGTGACCGGATCGCGCTACATCAGTAAGCATGGATCACAAAGCACATTTATTTGCTAAAGAAAGTGAAGACAAAAGAGTTAGCATTGAAGGGGATTAAAAATTAGTCATTAATAGCTTAAAGAGAAAGATCAGTCCATAAAACATCATTGTTCGGGATTTTCTAAACACTAGTAAAATGGCCCGTGCATAGGGATACTTGAACCATGGGTAGATAAATGGATAGGCTATCATTCATGGGATCATAAATCTTTATTGAATTGTAACATATAGACAAAATAAAAAACAAACCAGAAATCTTTATTAGAAAAACAAACTAGAGACATAACAAGGCAAGAAAAGATGAACTGACCCATGCATGTCACAAGAAATTCTAACAAGGTCTGCAGTTTTTTTAGTGATTGCATGAAGTATCTAGATTTTCTAGTCCTCATCACAAGCTTCAAGAAGCTCAACAATGTGACCAATGATCTCAATAATTATGTAGAAATCTGGATAGATAAATGGATAGGTTATCATTCAAGAGATCAGAAATCTTTATTGAATTATAATATATGAATAAAATTAGAGGTATGAATAGACTACTTAAGCAGAGAACCATAGAAACTTGTTCTAGAGTCTAAAGGTTTTTAATCAGTTTCTGTATGGCTCAAATTCTATTTTTGGAGAAAATCTCAGTGCAGGTTAAAAGATATTGAAAAACAAACCAAAATATAACAAGGCAAGAAAAGATGAACTAATCCATGCATGTCACAAAAAATTATAACAATGTCATTAGTTTTTCTAGTGATTGCATGGAGTATCTGCATTTCAAGAAGGGGAAACCATGTTGATCCTTTCCTATTAGATAAATTCTACCGATGACCTCATTTACATAATTATATTTTTAATATGTTGATTTTGGATTATTATGTCAGAGATCTACAGTGCCTGTTAATGAACCCTGGGAATTCTGATCATCTAGCCATAAGGATGCCGCTTTTAGAAAGGATGGATGGTACTAGTAATCACCATGAGTTTACCATGGTTTAGTGCTATTGTTCCTAAGTTTTATTGGATTGTCTTTTCTTCTTTTCCAATTCATAAAATGGTAATATGTTATGAAATTGATCCATAAAAAATAGACCTCCATGCACGAAAACCCGGTCTTACTTGTGCGAAGTTATTAGACGGCAATGTTGACCCTATTATGTCTTTATTTTTTAATTCCCTTTTTCAAATTATAAAGAATAAAAAGAAAAGTGAGAAAATGAGAGAAAAGAGATAAGGGGAAAATGACTGGAAAGAAAAACCTTAGCCCTTTCTTTACACCCGAAACCATTTACACGGTGGTGACCCTCAACATTTCTTCGTCTATAGAAAAAGATTTACACCCAAAACCATTTGCAGGAGCGAGTTTCTTTGAAATCTGCTTCCTAACTTGAAACCTAGCATATGCTCTTTGCAATGTGAATCCAGGTTCTCTTCTCAATTCTCAATCTTGCAATTTTAAAGGATAAAATAACAAATGTGAATCCAGGCATGCATCGAAGCAATTTAAACTCTCTTCCTCTTTCCTCCTCCTTTGGTGAAAAGGAATATGTTAAATTTTAGATCTATACTTGTATAAACAATTTTCTTTATTTATTTCTTTTAACTTTCTTACAAATTTCGAAGATAACAGTTAGAGAATAGAGAACAATTTTCTTGCTATGATTTCACGTTGTTAGTACACCATGGCAATGGGAATATCTAATTAATATGGGAAACTTCACTCCATTCCCACAATTCCCATGTCTAAGAGGAAAATAATTGACCAAACATGTTTCACCCTCTTTTTGGGATTTCTCAAAGTCTAA
Source organism: Nelumbo nucifera (assembly GCF_000365185.1). Next base: position 597,205 of record NW_010729203.1, read on the forward strand.
TATTTACAAGTTACAACTTCCTGTGGAGGTCCATGGAGTAGAGCTGTTTGTTATGGCTTCCCTTGTCAAGTTGAAAATTTGCAAGTCATAGCTTTTCTTGTCAAAGTTCAAAATTCACCTTCCACCAGATCTAATATTCAAAATGTTTTGCCCTGAAAATGTGACTTCACAGCCTGAAGGGGCATTTTCTTGAACAAGATTTCATGACTTCCATCGTAGCTGAAGTTCGAAGAAGAGAGTTCTACAATGCTCGTTAATGGTGTCCACCCATCCAGGGTTTGGCAAGCAAGTCCTTAGATTGAATTTTTCGATTAGTTTTGTTTAATCTCTTGCATCTGTCAAATTGAACAGTCTTCTTTTTTTTATTTTTTTCTTTTCAAATTTTAAAAATGAAATTTTAAAAACATAATGCGATAATGACCTAAACTTATTGTTTAGTTTTTCCCGCACAAATGAGATAGGATGCTATGGGATGTGTGATGTGGCTGAATCTGAATGGAAGTGCACCCCATCTCACACCAAAACGAGTGCAGGAAATCCAACTTCTAAAAAATATTCTTATTAGTCAATATATATAAGAAACAAACAATAAGAGTTTTTTTATAGAAAACCAAATTCGTTTGATTCATCTGGGCATTGCCCGTCCTTTCATTGTCATTGTAACAAGACCAGAGGAACAACTTTACTTCATCTCTGCCAAGTGTCGAAAAAAATGCAAAGATTATTTCTACTGGTCTAGTTTAGATCTTCTGCTATAATAGAATGTTTGGGGAATTAAACAAGGGGATGATAGGGCATATTCAAAAGGAACCACTGCTTGTTTAAAATGAGGGCAGAGGTTCATTTCCAGAACATTGGATAATCCATTTTTTTCAACATTTGACAAGTGATAGAATTCAATCCTCCACATGCATTGCAAAAAGACTACATAATTTCAGCATATCAGTCCTAAAACACAAAGCATAAAAAAGGGCCATTACCTAATGTTGATCACATTTATCTGGGGTCTTGGGAGGGTGGACTGGATATGGAACTAACATTTGGCAATTTTTCCCACAAAAAGTGGACACTTTCAAACTCAAACATCATTCTCATGCTTGTTAGATTGGTTTTTAAAGAAAAAAAATCCATTTGATAGCTTACCAAATGTTGGCTCCATCTATCTAAGGTCTTGGGAGGGTGGACTAGAAAGACACGTATATTGGATTACAAACTGATTTCAAAATCCTATCCACCAATTTTCATATAAGAGATTTCATTCCCCCGCCTAGGGGCCATTCAACAACAATTGAAGTGGCTGAGCTAAAAAGCTTATAGCTATGCCTTTTAGTGAATAAGATTTTAGGGAGATCGAGAGCTCCTTAATGGCTGAAGTTGAAGTTGGGTAGGTTTCTATACCCTTGAATATTTATCTACTAAAAGACAAAGCAATAAGTCCATTCAGTTCAGCAACTTCAATTGTTATCAAACACCTCGTTAGACACCATAGACTACATAGATATGGTTTATCTAAATTTCATCAAGCATGCTAACCATCCATTACCAATTTTTGCACCACACATAATAAAGCTCGAGTTCAAAACCTTTAAAATGATTTACAGTTGTGTTTCTCATCATTATAAGGTACAAAAGCGGTATATGAAGATCTTTCACTGGTTACATTGTTAGAAAAGGTCTTTAAGGAGCTTAAGCATATATTCTTTTCATCAGGAAAGAAAAATGTACATATAATGAGGCAATGACAAGTAATTGACCTTGAAGTAGCAACATGCAACATCTTTGTTGTGAGCTAGTGAGTAGCAATTTCCCTAATAAGATCCAAGAAAAAATATTCTCATGGAAACCTCTAAAAAAAAACAATTAATTAACCAGAATCCATAAATTCTAGTTACTACAAGAAGAGAAAAGTTCTATAATGAAATCTTATAACAAAATAGACATACAATAATATATCAAGCATACAAAAATCTAATTCAAAGTGAATGAGTAGGTTTGAAAACAGTCTTACAATTATACCTGCAAGGCATATTCTTTTTTCCCTTTGGCTTAGTTTGGAAGGAGTACAAATGCAAATATGTAGAGTGCAAGATCTTATATTTTTGTATTATTTTGTATGTATTTGTACTGTGCATATTTGCATTTGTACTCTTTACAAATTGAGCCTTTATCTCAACACAATAGGAAGTAAAGCAATTAAACTTGGTAGCCAAATAGGTTGAACACTTCAACTCATCTCTAAATAGAAGATACTATAGTTGTATGGAACAAGTTTCAATTGTTTTGGTATGTTCCACTTAAAACAATTTGCATTAGATTTTCACTATCAAATAAAATAAAGAGAAAACAACTAATAGTAAATTAAAATAATAAAAGAAAACAAAAATGACAAAAAAATTAAAGTAACTATTACCATTTCTTCGGTCTCAAGGAAATATTTTCAAACACCACTAAAGGGTCAATGGATTCTTCTAAGATGACCAAACTTCATATTTGTAGGTTTTAAGACCCCAAAATAAAACCAAAAGAATCCCTTCAAATCATTCCACCAACAAAAAGTAACCGTGCAAAATTAATTAAAAGAAAAGAGAAAATTTTTCAAGTAGCACCTCAAGAATGTGGAAATGATTCCACACTATCTCCATAAAGAAAATTGTATAAAATTAGTAATTGAGTCCCCACATAACCTACTCAATCTAGTAATAATGGTCAATTTTGACATGAATTAAGTGTCCACAACATAATAAACTTAAAAAATAAGAAATCTAACCATGAATTTTCCAACATAGCAATATATTTAAAAATAGACACAGTTGTGGATTATCACAGAACAATAAACCAGTAGGACTCCCGTCATTTTCTACTTTGAGAAAACAATAATTAAATTTTTATCTAAACAAAATAGCGAAATTACTCAAATAGCATTTAGAATAACATGTGAAAGCCTTCTTTGGTCGTGTTCTCAAAAGAATTTCCTCAAATGGGAGCTGAAATCTATAAAGACTTCCTGTACAATCTGATCTAAAAATTGGATTCAGAATGAACAACTATGAATTGGGGTGATTCAATTCCATTGCAGAAGACCAGAAAATACAAGAAGCTAGCAAAGAAGAGCACCAGGGGAAGCTTCACCATTTTCCTTATCACGAAAGGCCCCATAGTCGTCTTGTTTATATAGACAGGTGTTGAATTGAGATTTAACAATCTCAATGGTCTTTGATTTATCTTAGTGGACCAACAAACGTTGAGATGTATTCTCCAACAACGAGAACATGAGGACGTGAGAGAGAATAAGGGTTTTTTTGATAGAAAACCAAATTCATTTGATTACTCTAGGCATTTCCCATCCTCTCACTATCATTGAACTCAAACTAGATGAACACTTTGCAATTCATCTCTACCAAGTGTCAAAAAATACAAAGATTTTTTTGTTGGATTAGTCTAAAGAACCCCTTTTCGCTTCGGATCCAATGCATTTGGACTCGAAGGGATTTTCTCTTTGAGTCCAATCAAAGTTCAACACATCATTAGGTGCTGAGTTGGAGTAAACCTGCAATCGGCTGAATGAAAACCCATTTTATATGAAAAATATACATTCAAAAGAAGAAGAAAAAAAAAACAAACAGAACGAGGGCAATCGGAGCAACCTCAACATTGCTACTTTGAAGCAACAATGCAGCACACCATCCTCATCCTAGATTCCAGAGTGATCATAATGAGGGTAACCGGAGTTGGATTCCTCCTCCTTCCCAGTGGCTTAAGGCCAACTACAATTCGTGCTGCAGTATTACATTAGAGCTCTTGCCATGGCTTGGGTCGTTCGTGAGTTGTGACCACAATAGGAAGTTGGTCAATATGGTGAGTGACCACAACAAGAACTTGGGTGAAATCTTATGCCAAACTTGCCATTGGAACCATTTTCCACATGGAGCAGACACTGTTCATTCCTTTGTTTGTTATCGGCATGAAGTGTTTGACCGGAGCCAGCCATTTCAAAGACTCTCGACTTTCCTTCATTCCAAGAAGGTTCAATTGCACAACTCATGAGGTAACATGCAAAAGGAAAGCGGACCTGGACCTTTTTCCTTTTTAATGAGTCTAGCTAATAGCTTCCCCCCGTAGTTAATTAATATCTCTGATTATGTAACGGACAATCCCCTTGAAGTGATTAATGCATTTCAACTTGATCTTTAACAAAAATAAAAATTAAAAAAAAAAGAAAAGAATGATAAAGTTAACCAAGAATAACCAACATATGAGCTTCATTATTGCAGAACCTAACGATATTTGTAAAGAGAATCGAGTGTTTTTCGTCATTAGCAATTCAATGTTTAAACGCCATTTTCAAGGGAGGTTTTACTGTATTTTCCTCAGAAAACCACGGCCACTGGGTCATTTGTCCATCCTAACAAATTCTTGGTGACGATTTCTATAAAGAGAGTTCAGATTTGAGGAAAAGGTTGAGACAGAAGCCAAAAGGTTTTCGAACTCCAGGTTGAAAGCTTTACCTTTATGTTTATTTTTTTAACAAAGAAAAAATTTTTAGAGAATTTTCATTTTAGCAGGTTGTAGGTTTACTCCATCTCATCACCCGATAACATGTTGAAATATAATTGGACTCGAACCTGGAAATATAATTGTATACACTTCCCAATACAAAGGGCAGCCGATAGAACATGTGAGGGGCGTTCTCAAAAAGGGTAAAATATCACATGATGCACTTTATTTATTTATTTGGTAAACATATAAGAAGTTCTAGAGGTTCCATCAATCTGTGTTCATCTTTTATGAAAAGTCAAAAAGTAATTCTCAATAGGTTCCATCAACATAAGTGCTTCATTTGTTTTGCAATTGGTCTACCACGAGCCCTTTTCACATCTAGAACAAAAAATAAAAAAATCATTTCAGACTGTTTTTAAAAGTATATATAACTTTTCAGTTACTCCAAACCATTTGTAACTTAAATATTTATAATAAAATTTTAAAACTTGATGAAAGTCTAATTTCAAAAAGATATTAATTTCTCTTAAATATTATCATTAATGAAATAAGAATTTTCTTCAATGCTTTTAAAAATAGGAAAGGAGGGACGAGTATACAAAAGGCTAGGCAGGCAGCAAGGCTTAGGTTTTGGTAAAACTTTGAGTGGACTTATATCTTTTATATTCTTTCTCGTAACGAAAAACATAGTCTCTTTTTCCAGTATTTTCCTTAATTGTGATTCTCTGTAGAATTGAGAATGAAGTTGATGGACAAATATCATTTGTGACTTGAGTAGATTGTGAGGCATTAAATCTTTCAAGTAAAGTTACAAGTGTATAATTTGATTCACAATTACATCTTTATATTATTGGAAAATGTTCTTGAGTTTCTGTTTTACAGATAAATAGATAGTTGCTTGTGTATTCCTTTACCATGTGTTTTGTTTGGCTTCAAAGATAAGAAGGGAAGGGAAAACTTTTCTGTTCTTCTTCCTTTCCCTTCCCTTCGTTTCTTCTCTCCCCTTCTTTTCCTTTCAAACTAAATACATCCTTTGGCCATCGGTTCTCAGGTTAAACAGTCAAACCATCCAGTTTAAATAAATAATTCATTCTGATTTAAAAAATAATAATAATTAAAATAAAAAATATTCAAAAACAATTATTCAGGTTGACGGTTTGATCGCTCAAGACAACAGATTGCTGACAAAACCAATAATTTTGGCCCAGGATTAGTTTGATTGCCTGATCGGTTCTTGAGTCAACCAGACCGACCGGTCTAGTCCAGTTTTCAATCCTGGGTTCCACTTGATAATCTCGTCTCCCATGACATGAGAGGATGAAGTTTTTCTATACCCTATCATTCTCACAGGCTAGACTGGCTAGTATAACCTTAGCTTTTCTTTTAATTTTATAAATTAAATAATAAATTTCAATCAAAATTAATAGAAAGGGTGAGAGAGAGAGAGAGAGAGGGAGGAAGGAGCAATGACACGTGAATTTGCAACAGATCAGTCACCAATCACCATGTATACGTAGCCATTGATTACCAAACATTCAAGGCAGCAGCCCGTGGTCACGTATCCCGTTTCTTCTCATTTTTCAATTTTTTTTTTTTTTTTGACGAGCTTAATTTGAACATATGTCCGAAATTATTTTTCTATTTTTATTAACTTCAGGGGAAATTCTTTCAAAGCACCGGGCTCATGTCCCATGGAACTGTACCTAGTACAGTAATCCGACCGAGCTAATAAGAAATTTATATCTTCCTACATGCACATCTCAGTGTACATAGAGAATATTTTCTGAATACATGGTTGGGAAGTGCTGTAAAACGTTTTTGAGGCGCATTCTGTGGCCTGTGGGGCAGATGTGACTTCGTATTTACAGACTCATTGAATTTGAATAAAAAAATACTTGTATTCTTTTGTTATGGCTGTATTGGTTAGGGGCTCAAGGCTTTGGTAAACAAAAACAAGAATTCATGACTCGCGAGTCACGAGAATCAAGATACTCGGTCTATGGGTATTGGGCTCCCTGGAGCCAGAAATAATGTATAGCATAAACTCTTGCCTGCAACAAGCGCGGAAGGAAGTGCCTATTTATACGGCTGGGGAATAGGGGTGATCATGGGCCGGGCCGGGCTTTGGACTTATAGTTTAGGCCCGGGCCTTGTTTGGTTTGGGGTTCTGGGCCTGAAACATAAACCCTAGCTTAGGTCTAAACGGGTCCAGGTTGGGCCAAGCCTGATGCCAGGCCAATGTCACTCGTATACAAAAGATGGTTCGACTGCCCGGGTTAGCAGTTTATTGACCAAATCAATGGTTTTTGGTCAAAAGATGGTTTTGGGGTGAAACGGAACCGGTCAGGTGCTTGTTCTCAAATTTTCCGATCTGGTCCGATTTTGAAAACACTGTTTAAACCAATATTTTCAACCTGCCATTGACCCAACCAATCAAATCATTCGAACCATTACCCGACCAGGATTCTAGGTCCAGTTCAGTCAAGACCTGTCAGACGGTCAAAAACCGTTGACTTGGTCACTAACTATTCGACCCAACCGGTTCAACCGTTGATCCATTCGACCTGGTGACCGGGTCGTTGGTTACACACTCAATGCATACAAAACTTTTGGAGGCCATAACTTTGCACTCCAATGTCTAATTGGGGTGATTTTTTTTTGGTAACTTTTCAAGATCTATGCGTCCCAAGGAGCGGTAGGTGCCTTACCCCACTATTTTCTTGAAAATAACCCTTTTGTACTCAAATTGCAATTTTTGATATTTTTATAAATAAAAAATTAAAAACGTAAATTAAATATAAAAAATAATGTATGCATGTATATGTATGTATGTATATATATGTGATGGCGTAGCATGATCTGAATCATTCAACCCGGTGACCCACGACCTAGAGGCAAAAATGGTTAAGCCCCTGAGTCGATTTTTAAAATATTGGTTTAAACCGTAAAACAGAATTTGCAGTTTGGTTCAATTTGACACCTTCTGAAATTATGGTTTATGATTTCAATTTGATTTATGGGTTTTATATATCAAACCAAACCGTAAATAAATCACAATTATAAATATATAAATGTATGAATATACAATATATAATTATATAAATATATAAATATTATCTAAACTGAATGTATAAAATTATAAATACATAATAATCTCTTTAATTTTATAATGAAATAATAAAATAAAAATTTTAAATCTTAACTTTTAAAGGTATTATTTGAGCTTTCTAATTGGGTCTAATAGAATCATAGAATGGCCCAAAGTAAGGTTCAAAATATCAATACATATCAGCCAATACGTATCGTATCAAGAATTTCCCAATATACCCTTACAAGGGTGTATCGGGGTTTTAACCAGTTCAAGAGGTGGACAGACCTTAAACTAACCCCTCCGAACTAGATTTGAAAAAAAAAAAAACAAAATAATAAAAAGAAAAAAATTATCGATACTGCCTGATACGCCTCTACCAACGTATCGGGCGTATCAATATTTTAAAACTTGGCTTACCGCACCAAATCATAATAAAACAATTTGGTCTGGTTCAATTTTCATGTCAAAACGGGTTGATTTATTATAAAAAAATCTTAAACCGTAAATTACTGATTTCATCTGAGGTTTCTCCAAAGCACACCAACTCAAACCGTGAACACCCTTGTAACCATAATTCCAGACTTGGGTCAAAATCAAATAACTTGAATACAAGCTTTAGATTCCATACCCAGCGCAGCACGAGCTGACCTACTAATCCCTAGTCCATCTCAGTGAGTCACTACAGAAGGCAAGAAAAGGTGGAAAACCAAAACACACACATCATGGTATCACTCTAGCATCACATGGGAAATGAAGTCACATTAGTAATCAACTTGAGTTAACGAAGAGGACAGAGGAAACGTCACGAGACACGTTTATATGCTCAATCCTCTCCGTATACTCAAGAAAAGTACCGTGTCTATATCTCCTGTGATATCAAGAGTGATAATCAAGAAGTGATATCAGAGCTCGGAAAAAAAAAATCAAGAAGTGATATCAGAGGGGGAGGTCTCAGACACCTCACACCATGCATGTAAACCAGGGCGTGGTCAGCTTGCTATTTAGTCAACGTACACTTAACTGTTGAAGAATAGGAATGTCAAATTGTAATTCAGAAATGACAAGCATGCATCCAATTAAAGTTGTTTTCCTGGCCTCAGCAGTCAGCACCTGCACGCATAACACATCATGCAAAGTTGCAAACATTTGCCATTAATGGAGTAAATCAAACTAAACTATCCAGTTAAATGTAGAGATATACACCGCCTCATTCAAGATCATGTTTCATTTAAATTAAGTGAAATACCATATATAAACAATAATACAAATACAGATTGGAAGTCATTTGGTTGCAGATGTAAAATCCATTGTCGTAGTGTCGTAGCTCAACAGTATGATCAACTTCGCTATCCAAGAGATAAGAGTTTTAGTCTCCAACAGTCCTTGTTTGAAAAAAAAAATAGCATATACTGCTTCCATAAAGATTTGAACAACACTCCAACCCCTCCTTTCCTGCAAACATCTAATAATTATTTCCAGGTTGAACCACCAAGTCTAATTACTTCCTCACTACTGCTATCCTTGAGGCCTCTTTCAGGTCCATTATACGCTCTTTGATCATTTGTTTCTCCATATAGATCCCTCAACTTGGCCAGATTGCTGGATATAGATATCTTCTCCTTGCCTGGGTCTCTAAATGGACTTGAATGGTGATCAACATGACTCCGGCTCCTGCTTCTACTTCTACTCCTACTCCTGTGAGAATTAGATTCTCTGTGCCTACTACTGTCATGGTTGCTTCTCTCATGATCTCGTCTGCTGCCTTCTCTCTCTCTGTCTGCATACTTGAACTTGTGATAATCTCGAATCTCATGACTCCCATTCCGATCATAGTCATATCTCCTGATCCTGTCCCTGTCCCTGTCCCTTTCTTTATCTCTGTCTCTGTCTCTGTCCCAGTTCCTGTCCTTTTCTTTATCTCTGTCTCCATCCCAGCCCCTTTTTCTTTCTCTGTCCCTATCTCTCTCTCTTTCTCTGTCCCCATCTCTATCCCTATACCTTTCCTTATCCCTGTCCCTGTCCCTGTCCATATCCCTATCCCTGTCCCTGTCTCTTTCTCTGCCAACACGATCTTGATCAGACAAATCATGGCTACGGCTGCGACGGTTGCTGGGAGATCTTTGCATGTCATCACTGCTGTTTCTATCATGAGAAAGTGGCAGGGTACGCCGAACAGGCGATGAGTCCCTTGTGGATGCACGATGAGGAGCACGCTGACCAAATGAGACGGAAAGAGAAGCTTTTACAGAAGGTGGCCGACGAGCAATATCATCAGATCCATGACGGTTAGATTCCCCAGTCACACCAGAGTGCTTGGTAGGAAGCTTCATCTTCTCAAGGTTGGCAATAATCTGCCGCATAATAGGAACAGGGGTGCGAGGGAAGAGTGTATCAAAGTAGTACTGCAGGAACATGTACAATTAGTCATTGGTTTCTTTTTCTAGTCACACAAAACACAAGAGTATATACATGGTCCAAGTATCCAACCATTTTAAATGTTTAACTTACCTAACCAGTAACCACACTACTCATCTAAAAAAAAAACTAAATTTGACAACAAACTATAGATTTTGCCATGTTTCAGGATAAAGAAAAAGTGCATTTGAATGAAATGGAAAATTTACCAGTAGCTACTTCGTTGCAAAGGTTTGACACTTGAATAATAAAAAAAAGTTGCAACAAACAAGTCCGAGGCATATCATGAGAAACCAAACCAACTTTTAAGTTGGTCTTACATACTCCAATTTTTCATGATCTAGAAAACTTGCAAATTAGGGCATCCTGGTTTCTGTCTCACACAAACTCAGAACAAGGCAGTTGCAACTCAGTTTCTTCAAGGCAGCAACACCTTTGCAATCAGGTAGCTGAGAAAATAAAACCTCCTTTGTTTGCTGACTCTACTACCTCTTAATAAGGCAAGTGTCAGCCCAAACGCCTGTGCTACATAGCCAAAAATAAATCCTTCCACTTCTATTTCAAACAAGATTTGAAAATTTCATTAGCTATTATCATCCGAAAAAAGTACCAAAATTTTGTAGGATACAAACGTGCTTGTTGGGGAATAACAACTGGTATACTGACAACCTGGCCAGCTATCTGATGGATGGTCTGGTTTAGTCAAATGATTTCATGTGGCAGAATAGCATTTGTCATCCAGACTTCCAGAGAATGATGACCCTTTAGGAAACCTTTTCTGCATTATTATTATATATAAATCATATGTGATCCTAACCGATTTAAATATCTGGACTCAGTTAAAAAACACAGCCCAAGGCCAACATGCATGTAAACAGAGATGGTTAAATTTCAGAAACAAAATTGCAATTTCATAACTTATTAATGAATAAATGAAATGTAACATGCTACTCTGCTTCTAGATAAAAGCAGGATTGTCTGTGATATCTACAGAACACGTTTAATAAAGAAAATAATAAAAGGTGGAAGACAAGTAGGTACATGCACAAGAGGGCACAAACGTGCAAGCTATTTCCTCTTTTCAATTGGAAACCTCGTGAATAGAATGCAGCCTGAAGAAACATATAACCATTCAATAAAATCACTTAATTGACAAGATCACAAACTACAGTTTCATTGATCATTAGTGGATAACAATTATTTTAATATCCAAGCGAAGAAGTGCCAAATGTATTGAAGATGTAATGAACATATTAACTAATGGAAAACTTATGGAAAGTGTAACAAACATGTTAATTTGTAAAGACCCTTGTTTTAAACTCAGAGTTCATTTCATTTCTTTTAACTCATTTAAGACCTAGAGTTGCCATAAAACTAGAAAGACCATTTTTTAACTTACATAGAATTTGCACTGTCAATAAAGATGCATGTACAAACAATGCTTAACTACGACTACTTCCTAAAACTTACCAAACTTAGCTGCTATTGACTGAGATTCATTTTGGAGTTCTCTGAGGTCTGGAAAATTAAAGGTTTGTCCAAATGAGGGAGACGGTGCAAATTACTCCCTTGCAAATTAAGGCATCCCCTAATTATTGAGGTATCAAGTAGTAGCTACATAATAAGCTCTAGCTTCCAGATGCATATCTTAGTAGAAAAATATACAGCACACGCCTGCAATATACCCAGTATTTTTTTCATCCCAAAGTTTCATTTTGGGCCCTAGGAGAAAATCTGCAGGGCAAAAAACACCTCTCATAGGCAACACTATTGAGATAAACTCTTTTTAATTGATTAATAAACCATCTTCTTTGAGATGTTATTGCTCTATTTTCCATCCTTTTTTCTGAAAGAATACAAACAAGATATTAAGCAAATGAGATATAAAATTATTACTTGGAAGGATGCAGATCTACTGTAGTTGTCAAGGCATCACCTAGGCACCTCACCTAAACACCTTGACTTATAGCAACAAGGCACCCATTAGACAACTAGGAACTCGCCGAGGTTAATCACAATGCCAACATCTTATTATGATAACATTACTATAGTAACAAGTCAATACTAGGCGACAAGGTGCCAATGCATAAGCAGGCAACTAGGTACTACCAAGACACTGGTTAGGCAGTGACTCTTTGAACAATAAGACCTATAATTAATTGGGAACACCCATGTTGACATGTTGGTGTCTTCATTTTCTTATTATTTTGTATTGAAAATATTGAAAGAAAGAAAACAAAAATGAGTTTTGCATATAAATGCACATTACATCATCATCATCTAAGCCTTATCCCAACTATACGGGGTCAGTTACACAAATCATGTTCCCCCATTCCATTCTATTTGGTGCCATATCCACTGTTAAATATGGGCCCTTAAGTCATTTCTCATTACTTTATCCCATGTCCTGTTTGATCTGCCCCTAGCTCTTCTAGCTCTTTCAATTTGAAACAGGCGTGCACATTAAATCATTAATTTCAAAGGTAATAGCACTTTTAATCATAAATTCTAATACTCTACATACAATATAATCAAACTCCATTCAACAAAGTAGAAATGTAGAATGGTATATTTAAAACAATGATTTTTTTATAAAACAAGAATCCAAGCAAATAAATAATTAACAATATAATAATATATTTTCCTATTTCATTTATTAAAGAGCATAAACAAAATACAACATAGCATACAGCATATGATAAAGTGCCTGGCTTGTCCTTTTGCTTACCTAAGAAGGCACCAAACAAGTATGCAAAAAATGCATGATACAAAGGTGCTCCCCACCAAATCACCCACCTAGGCATCGCCTTGATTACTAATCCCTTCTTACATCACCAATAGGAACTCCCTTGAATTCCTAAGAAGTGGAGACCCTAAGCTAAGGACAGCATGAACTATTCCTCTGAAAAATTGACCCTTATCAAATATGTATTATTTCTTTTATTTTGTCCACTTAAGGTAATGCTTGGACAGCATTACACTTTTTCTCTGGATACACAACAGACTAACCTCAACTCTATTAGAAAAAGCACTAGTAACAAGTAACTGATAAAAAATTTACAGCCTTACTCCAAAATAAGCAAACTAGGAATGATGCAAGGTTCAGAAAAATATTACTGAAAAACCATTACTGAATGAAATAACCTTTGTCAAGGGGTATCAAGTTGAAGGTAAAACAACTTCATAATGTTCCCATTTATCATACTTTGTTTCATGAAGAACATTAATTTACAATTTACAAAGAGATGTACTCTCAGCCACCACCTTGGGAGAATGGCTTTCTCAGCCTACAATAACAAAAGAACCACGGAGTCAAGTAACTAACGTACACAACCACAATCAACAGTCAACAAGAGGTGAATAACATCAAATAAACCTTTCTAGTATGAAATCTAGAAGACAACATGTAACAAAAGGAAAACACAGTGGACAGTCATTTCTTCAAGTGCTGGAAATTATGGAAAACTGACCTGTCCAAGAAGTAAATCTCGTATATAGACACCCATTGTAGTTACTCGACCATTTGAGCCTGGAGAGAACTCCTGAAGAACAAGCATCATACCAATATTAATGAATTGCCAAAAAATACTTCCTCCAATTCACAATTTTGAAGAGTCTACCAAAGATTGTGGATCAAGTGAAGGAGGGTGGAATATTAAGAGGTTTCACAACTTGTGTAATTTTATTGATGAAAAAAATATATATACAAAAGCATATTTATCAAATACACACACACAGGCATCCATCGACACACATAGAGGCAGTATAGTCACTATATATACAACAGACTCAACCCAGAAGTTTGCAAACATGTTGGCAGACCTTGGAATTCATGCAACAGAATAGAACCTCCCAAAGTGTTTATTAGTGGTCTTGCTTCTTGAACTTGATGCCTCAACTACCAGGTTCCCCCTATAACCACTCTACAATTACCTCTAAATCCTCTTCAATAATCAGATTTCTATAAACTGCATTTTTGGTCAATCTTAGCCATCAAAGTACAGCATATAATTAATACCTTGTAGAGTTACCAATGCCTATCGGACTAAAGAACTCATAATAGCACAGAGTCATCCAAGCTACACCCGTCAAAATTTAACTTTAAACCCTGTTGCAGAGGAGGAGACGATGGAATGCTAGGCCCATCTCTTATTGTGCAAGTCAATGCAATCACTTGCTATCACCTAAGGAAATCATCCATGGAGTAAACAAGAAAGCACCTCCAAAGTCTTTAGCCAATGGTTGACTTTGATCTCTAACAATCCTACTATAGAGTCTCTGCACTGATAGCCTGATACTAACAAGAGAAAAGTTAAGAGGTTTCACTTGGCGAAATGTAAGTGTGTAGATCAAAGAAGCTTGGTAGATTAGGCATTAGAAGAGTTAAAGAGTTCAACAAAGCATTTGATGATTAAGTGGTTGTCTAAACCAAAATTGATGTGTGATCAAATGAACTCTAACAGTATGAATAAGTATTGTGTTAATGCCAAGGAAGCCTCTAGAGGTTCCCTTGCCTCCCCATGGAAATCTATCTCTTTTCTGTCTCATTTATTCCAGGCCTTGATGGTATACTGTGTCCAATGGGAATAGAACTAGATTTTGGGAGGATTTTTGGTGGGGGGGCTCCACACTAAAAGAGAAACTCCCTAGAATCTACAACCTGTCTCTGAACAAAAATAAAACAGTTTCTTGATGTTTTTCAATAGCCCTTCAGGTCATGGTGGGACTTGGGTCTTAGAAGGGGTTGAAGGGATTTGAGAATCAATTGCGGTGGTGGACATTATTAACTTTTTGGAATGAATTCAGCTGGACTCTTTCTCATCTGATAACCGAATTGGATTCCTTGTAATTCTGGTAATTTCTCTTGCGCATCAATTTTTTGAGGCTCTAATACTGTCTGTTTCCCGAGGGAATTTCAGGTTAGAGACATTTGGGTGGCTCCTATCCCTCAAAAGATTCTGGCTTTTTGTTGGGAAATTTACCATCAAAAGATATAGACATTTGATGTCCTGCAAAGAAGACCTGATTGGTGCTTATCCCCTAGTGTATGTTCTCTATGAGTCTATGTATGGCAAGTGATAGAGCTGCATTTCACTTGTTAATCTCCTACTCTTATGCTTCTAGCTTTGGGAGAGTACTTTTTGATCTTTTTGGTTGTAGGCGGTCGACTCTAATGAATCTATGGAGTATCTTTGAACAAAGCTTCCTTAGACCAAGGAGGAAGAGAGGCAAGATGATGTCGAGGTGCATTAGGGTGCATAGTTTTCAAGATGCCAAGGCGAGGCTAGGCGAGTGGGGGCACCTAGTCGCCTGGTTGCCTAGGCGACGGATTTTTTTATGTTAAAAAATAGATCCTAGGGTAGTTCCCTAGGTACCATAACCATATTTCTTTAATAATTATTCATGGTTTTCATAAGAAAAGTATAAATTTCATATTAAAGTATAGAAAATCAACATATTCATGAGAAGAAAAGGAAGAAAG